>JASKGO010002210.1:0-29834 GCA_030556065.1 Holobus sp. GC000080
AAAAATATCTATTAGGAATAATTTTTACTTTTTTTCTATGTCAAATAGTTTTCTGGGAAAAAATTATCAAAGAAATTAACGATTTTCAGTTTTTTTCTGGATATTTCGGGAACAAGGAGACATATCCGATATTTGTAAAAGGATATAAGTTGAGCGTAAAATTCTGCCCACTTTTGCCCATTTATCCGAATCTCTATCTCTAAAACTGTAAAAGTTACCCATATACGGGTAATATACGGGTTGAGAAAATGGCCACCCTGTATACTGGGTAATACGTGCGAAGCTTTCACCCGCACATGGTATTTTCCATCAAGGTCACAAAAAAACGATTTTTTAAAGCAAATTAAAGACATTTTTGAAAACAGTTTAATGGTTTGTTCTAAAACAATAATTAAAAATGCTGAAATTTTAATTTTTTTAAAGGTGTGACGTAAGTGGCCTGTACAGGAAATTTCCCACGCCAATTCAAATTGTTAAAATTCAAAAAATATTAATACTCGAAAACAATTACTTACATTTTTTTAAATGGATTTCTATTATTTCTTGACGATACCTTTATCTATTTAATTCATTAAAAAAAGTCGTCAAATGCGTTATTATAAAAAGTATACAATATAAGTATAATTCCATTAAAAATTCTTAACTTTGTATTGTAACTTTTTTATCGACCATCCTGTATATCCTAACATAATTTCATTGAGCACAATCAAAATTTTGTTAATTAGCAATATTAGTATAGGTATACACACAATACTCCGGGACCGTTTTGGTAGACCAACCTGTACAATTCATCTTTGGAAATTATAAATTCCTTCTAAAAGAAGTCGTCGTTTCAATATTCGTTTATAATTTATAAATACCCGAAGCAAAGTTCAGAATAATCCCTAGTTAGTTACCGATAAAAGACTACAAATCTTGGTCAACGAACGACTTTAATTTTTTGTTGTTATTATTTAAAGTACTATTTATTGTTAAGCAATCTCTTCCTTAATAATTAAATGTGAATAAACTTCAGTTATACATAGATATGCATTTCTATTTTAATTAAATAACAATAATAAAGTTACTTCGAGTTTGAATTCAATGATCTTAACAATGTGTTGTAAGAGTAAGCCCCTTTCAGAATCTATAATTAGACATAATAGACATTTTTATCCAGGATTAGTTCACCCGTGATAAAAATACTTACGCTTACAAATAATTGGTGGTTGCAATTAGTTATATATCCTGATGGGACTGTTAATGGTTTTAAGGTCCTTGACATTATTATGAGCAGTCCTTTTGTCGTTTCCAAATCGCCATCGAATGGCATCGCATTATAAGCGCTGTCAAATAGTTCCAAACTCTAAAAGACAATTATTAATCACACATTATATAACTTCGCAGACAAAGATATGGTGGGTTCTACTTCATTGGATAAACGTTGTCCCCCCAAACAAGCTATTGTTGTTACGGTTATTAAAATACTTAAATATGGCAAATAAACCAAATTGAAATCGATGGTGAATACATAAATGTAAAAGGCGACAGTTAATGGCGTTGTAATTGAATGTATCGAGAAACTTGCTCTTACTAAGTTGTGGAATCTTTTATGAAGTCTAAAATATTAATTTGTGTAAACATCTTAAAAATTGAATACAATTTCATTTACATACGATGTAATTCGATAGTGATAAAGAATTGCCTTAATAAGTGCATCACGCCTTTTTTCAATTTGGTTATATTTGGTTATTTCACTAACAAGTTTTTTATTGTGACGTAAGTAAATAACTAAATATTCGGCAAATAAATTGTAAAACCAAACGCTTGCAAAAATGATGAAGCAAGCCAAAAATCCTAAAGTGGTTTCAATTGTTGTTAAAACCATTCGCCCATGCCTCGACATCAAGCCGGGCCAGTATCCATCGACAACCAAACCACAAACGAAATCTTTGGTTAAATTTATTCCACCACAGTTTTGCATGTATGCCTTTCCAAGCATTACGGGGCCCAAAGCCGAACCGAAAACAATAGTCAGTTTGCAAATTATGTTTAACTTTTCATCGTGTTCTTCAATTCCATCGGGTTTTGTGTAAACCGTGAAGTCACCGAAATCTTCCAGCAAGTCGTACAGTTTTCTTTGCTTCATCATAAATATTGGGAGTACCACGAACATTACTGATATCGATGCTAGAAATGTCACCGATTTGGAGATTCCCGAAAACTCAAAATTATCTGTTATTTTAATGTATGCCACAATGTGAACGATGAATTCAATCACCAACAAAATACAAGCAAACCATGTAAAACTCTGTAGTAAATAAGCCAGTGCAGAATATTTCTGTGATAATCCAATACCAAAGCATTTTAAAAGTTTTAGCAAAAAGCCTCCCAAGATTATTTTATTATTTTTGCTCTTCTTCATTATTCCTCAAACAAATTCAAATTAACTTGATGCAGAATACGTTTTTTATTTAATATAGGTTAATATGCGGGTATGTCTACGCTTTTTATAGTTGTAATATAATATAATTATGAATTTAATTATTCAAGTGAAAATGTATTTAATAATTAAATTGACTTTGGTCATGAAATATTACTATAGTTATTAGTCAGTTACTGTATAATTTTAATGAGCTTTTAAAAACATTATCAGCCAATTGAAATAATCGGTATATTTTTTTAAAGGTATAATTGAAACGGGAGACAAATACTTTTTTTTTATTTTTAAATTTTGTCTTTATAGTACATAATGTTGTAATTTTCATAGTTTTTTAACTACTTTCTTTTGATTTCTATGATGTGTTCTTATATCCAAAGATCTTCTTCATGTTGTACAAATCCAATCGACGTCATAACATTGATTTTCACGTAATTTGATTAATAAAATTAAAAGATAAAGTACATCGATAAGGCTGTACAAGGGTTCGAAAATTACTAGTGCTATATAAAACAATGTTTGTAAAGCAAAAGAACAATGATTGTTAATAATTTTTAAATAGCGGGGCTATATAGGATGAGTCGGCATTAACCTCGACATCCCTTCTGTTTTGTCGAAAAAATGTTGAGACACATCTCGATTTCATGAAGATTTAACACTGTCCACTCTCTGTGAATATATGGTTGCCGAATGATTAACAACTGAAGAGCTAGCGACGTAACCACCAATTGTAACAGCTCCCTCTTTACTTGAAAGAAGTATATCTATGATCTTTCGATACGCCAAAAGAGTTTGTTTAAAATCAAATATGCATGGAATCTAAAAAAATCTCGAAATTCGAGATCCTGTCTGTACTAGACTTATTCATGTCGTTTTTCTTGATTCTCAAAATTAATGATCTCCTCACGGCTTTCGACAGCAGTTTCGTTTTCGGCGAGAAATTCTCGACTTTGCGACAACACTATTTTTAATCAATAGAGCTTTCCATAAATGCTTATAACTACAAATATCTATCTATATTAAAAATGAACACGCATCATTATAAAACCCAGGGCTTTTCCAATCTAAAGCGTCATATAAGGGACATAAAGGGGACGATACGTATACGAGTAGATGTGGACGCAGCTATAGATCAGTATTAATAAGTATATACATGTAGATGTAGAAGGATGCTGTTGCTTATAGTGTTGCTGGCTGTATGTGGAAGCTCTCGCTTAGAGCTTGCGGCAGTTCGATATTTTTAGTTTGGCGGTATTTGGCATCGGGTTCGGATGCGCGACTTTTAATAATAACATCGTGTTATATACACCTTGCTTCGTTGCTTAAGTAGTCGCGCATTATATTATCTGCTATGGACCACTTTACTAGTACCAATCTACTTGCCATCGTGTTGCTGTCGCGCTTCTTCACCGTGCCGAACTGTCTCTGAAAACCACGAGTGAGGTGACGCTTAACCAATGTCACCTTTGCGCTTAAAATTAGTGTTTTAATGCAACAAGTGCGCAGTTTATAGCATAAGAAAATGTACGACTCGGGCTATTATCATCACCATCCGCACCATTCAACCTCTTCGACGACCTCGACCGTTAACAATTCATACAGTAATCGTCAGCGCGCCTACGATGACTACGAACGGCTCGGATATCAGTTTCAAACGGCTAATTTTTGGCCATCGCCTTCGACGTATAAACCGTCAACGCGATCGACGGCTGGTGCAGCAGGAGGCGGTGGTACTAGCAGTACTCCTTCGACGCCACGTCGTCAACCGCAGCGGTACGCGCGTTCTTCTACCGCCAGCGTGACGCAACTCTTGAGTGAATCGTACAATAATCTCCTGCAAAAAATTAGCACTAAGGTGCGTGGACCGTCTGCTACTATCGATAGACAATTGGCTTCCAGAACAAAGACGCCAACGAATTTTGCAGCCGCTGCCGCGTCGATTCCTTTGTCTACATCTGCATCGAGTTCGGCGGTTGGTAGCAGTGCCGGTGGCTCAGTTCGTTGCAAATTCGAAGATAAATATGCATCGGTTTTGGATAAGTTGTACGGTCGGTCTACTGGGTCTTCTGGAAGTAAAAAAGATGGCGGGTTTCAAGGGGCTCTTGGTAGAGGGTTAGCTAAGAGTGCTACCACTAGCAATGTTTTCAATCGGGATTGTTTAAATAATAATAACAACAAAAGGGAAAAAACACCGTTTAAAGGGCAGAAACATTCGGTGGTGTCTACTGCTCCCGCAGGGGGTGGTGGTAATTGTTGCACTAATGGTTCGTCATATCCGGAACCGCCGTATTCGTATCTGGACCGGGATGCTGCATACCGTGTCCGTCATAAGTCCACCACCAATCATTCCGAATTGCGACCGCGGAGGTCTTCGAAACCTCATAGTCGCAAAAGCGAAACGTCCCATTTGAATAATCTCACACTGGTCGACATTCAAATTGATGATCCGCTACTTATGAATAATAACAATACCAGCAACAATAACAATTATCCTACGAATGGTAATAATGATGAGCTTCCGTTGACAGAACGCGAAACTAAGCGCAAAGAAATTCAGAGCTTGATAATGAAGTATTCGGCGCTTGACGAGGCTTACAATCGTGCCACTAATAATGTTGCTGCGAATGATGCGGTCACTTGTACGCCTAAGCAGCCTTTGACGCCGCCTACTCGAAGGAGCAAAAGAAGTCAACCATTAGCAACATCCTCCTTGTTATCCTCGTCGACAGGGGATATTCAAAGTAAGGGGGCGATTATTAGTAACGGTCTTGGAGGCGCTTCCAGCGGTAGCAGTTTGACGGCCACCCTGTCGCAAAAATACGGATTGCGACATGGTGGTGGTCAGCAGCAGCAGCAGCAATCTTTACGGGGACATCGTTCGGTCGCCAAGATTTCTTCGGCGGCGGCCGTAAGTAGAGGGCCTTGTGTTCTGTTGTGGTTTGTTGTGTTGCCACTGCCGATGTACCTGCTACCATATAAACCACCAACTGCCCCTTGTTTTCTAACAAAAACGTTCCAATTAATGCATCGCCATTTCGGATCTGTGAAATGATTTTTTAAGGTGTGTATTGCGCTTGCATATTCGTAAATACCGAAAATACACTTCCTTCTGTTTTCGAATGCGGTTTCTGAAAATTTAGGGATGGTTTTGAATAAATTTTGAAGTAAACTAGCCGCAGTATATGATGTAATTTTAGAATTTAACAAAAGTTAGCAAATATAGATTAATTTCCACTCCTTTTGTGAAACTCTACCACTTACGCACACTACTTTTTTGCAAACGTCGTTGCATTAAGAGATGTTTTACGATCACGCGTTATGGGATTTGTTTTGTAGTAATTTTTGGTTTTCTCGTATACTCGTTCACAATACTGGGTGATTCAAATTGGATGTCCCTAAAGGGAATTTCGGAAACTGTAAGTGCTAGAGAAAAACTAATGACCCATTCTCGAGGTCAATTTTTTCTATCGTCTTTTGTTTTTGTTTTTTGTTATAGCTAAAAATCGATTTTTGACGAATGTTATGAATGCAAACTGATCGGAACAAAAACATTCTTAGAGCACTTTTTTTTAGTAATATCTAATAGTGCTGGTCAAGAACTGTTATGTACGCTATATGTACGCTATATGTACGCTATATTTTATTATTATTTATAAATATACTGCAAGAAATTATATATATTTTTAAATGTTGCAAAATAAACCATTTAAAGAACCCATAAAATGCTAGTATTTTCATTTAAAAAAATATTTTTGTTTCATTCAGTTTGAATTAATAATAGAGCAACAAAAACAAAAGGCGATATGAAAAATCTGATGACGCCATCTTTGTTTTTGAGAAAATCGGCCTCAAGAATGTGTCCTTAGTTTTTCTCTAGCAGTTATAGTTTCCGAGATCCCCTTTAGAAACAACCAATTTGATCTACCCTTTACAATGTACATGATATTACTTTAGTTTTTATTAAAATAAGTTGATGTCGATATTGGAGTGCATAAAGTTATACGCAACTCGTTGCAATGGGTTTTATCCGTCGTTTCGTTCGTGCTCCCAAATTCACTCGGTGACAAAACCCTTCACAGTACTACTCGTTACGTAATATACTAATTAAAAAAATCATAGCGGGAATTACTTCATTTTCAATTAATTTTAGAGTCTTTTTTGGCTTTGTAATCAAAATAATAACGATTTTTTATGATTCCTGAATAAATCAGGAACCAGTAGAAAAAAATTTTTTTTGATGGTCGGATTATTTTGCCGTGAAAGTCTGTTCATTTCTACTTTCACGAGTTTTTGTTATATTCACACGTTTCATTGGCCGTTTCAAAAGTGATAATATTACAGAATCGTAAAAATCGCCCCGTTAAAAATAGCTTAAAATTGGTATTGATTAATACATATAAATAAATAATGGCAATGGTGGCCCTAAAACCGTGACCACCCGGTATGCAGAGAAAGAAAAAACAACCTTAAGATTAAATTAAATTGTTATAAAATGCCAAATTAGTTGAAGCTTTGTTTATAAAAATGAATAGTAATTACTCGTATAATTAAAATCCCTCGCTAACGATTCTTTATTGGATTCCTCAGATCAAAAAATATTTTACGATAATTTTTAAATTGACATAACATAGCAATAACAAAAAAAAATTAATATTTTTCCAGAAGGCCATTTCAGTGTAACCCTATACCTATATTTTCCTAATGAAGAAAACATTCGATTAGGTGATTAGGATTACGGAACACATACTATGTCGTGACTCGTGTGTCACATTCGGTGATTATTAATAACCATCAAAGACGACGCATCGATATTTGTATGGGTGTTGACTAATCAAGCGAACGACTTAGCTCGCAAGCTGCGAAAATTGATTTTACGTTTATTACTCACCGATTGTGCACACGTCATTGCGTCGTTGTTTTCATTCTTGTTTTTTCAATTAAAGTATATTTGTATTAATTTATAATTGAAGAAAAAGTGAGATTATTTTAATTGGTATTTTTTATTCAAAAAAATATTTATTTCCAAGTATTAGTATATGTGCTCACTGTACACGTCATAATATCTACGACTCGGATTTTCTGCGTTTCATTTTTGATCTCGAAAATTTTTGTGGCGGCTCACGATTTAATTGCGTGTTGTAGAACTAATTTCCAAATCGTGGATTATTTTCAATTTTCGTCCAAATGTAGACGTAGGTTTTTAATAAAATGTCTATTTAACTTTTTAATTAAGGCTTTATTATTTTGACTGTTATTGATATGCTAAAGTGTTTTGTGTGTTTGCTATGTTTTGCACTTTTTTATTTTAAAAACAATTTTATTTAAAGAGAGTGCACAGAAAGATGAGATGCAGGTTTTGTTTTTGACAGTTCCCAAAAAAAAAAATTCCATTGTTTTTCATTTTTCTATAGTTTTGGGTATTTAATAAACGCTTTACTGATCAAATAGGAAACCTAGTTGACAACAATATTACAATTACCCAAAATAAAAATGGTCGCAAGAAAAGATATTAGAAAAACCTTCATCTCTGATTGTCTGTCTGTCTATATATTTTGTTTTTCTAAGTAATTATACACTAGAAAGCAAACAAAAAGAAATTAAACCATTTGTGCCACCCCCTTAAATAACTGATTATTGACTCTGAAACCGTTGTTGATTTGGCAATCCGTTGTTGTTTGCCCTTCTCCTGTGTGTTGCTGGCCGGTGCTGATGATGATGATGTTGATGACTGACCACCGACCAACCCCATAATGTGGCCCGCCATGATGATGACGATGATGTCTGTGCTTGACCATCCTTTCTCCGGATTCCGCGGATGTTGATGCTTTCATGATGATGATGATGCTGTTGGTGCTGATACTGTGATGATGATGACGACAGATCACAAGGGCACCGTCCGTCGAGGATGATGAAGAAGGTCACCTCATTTACCACGTGGGAGACGTCCTGCTAGATAGATGTTCGTGAATTAGTACTATTCACTACTATCACACTCTTAGCAGTTTGGATAAGTCTAATAATATTCAAATAAGTTTTATTCCTCAGATATACTTTCCTTCTCCACTAATATTCATTTAAATCCTTATTTGATTCTTTTATTTTTATTTTAAGTTGGTCCTTTCGTCCTCCCCATACACAGAAATATTCTTATTTGATTGATTGACCACAAATCCCTCTTATAGATAACATGTCAATCAGTCTTGATATCGATGGTCATTCACAAAAGAGTCCCCTTGTTAATATTAATTAAATAATTATCTTTCTTTCAGCAGGAATTTAACAGTTAGTGATTTCGATAAAATTTGCTTTTGGAATTTCAAATCTAAATTTTAAATAATTAAATTTCCAGTCAGAAAAACAAAGTAATTTTCGAAGTAAAATATCATATCAAGTTGAGAAATTAAAAAAAAAAACAATATAAAGAAACATAATGATTAATTAATTATTTATCGATAAGACCACGAAATGTTTGAGCGCCCTCGACAGTTGTTATTTTTTAAAACAGCTGAAGGACGACTCTCGAGTACGACTCGAACCCTTTGCCGTTCTTGTCACCTCTAATGGTTTTATTGCATTCAATTTTCCAGATAAGATCGATGTCACACTGGGTGAAGGCACCTTTGGCAAGGTCGTCCGAGTGGATGAATTGGACACGTAAGTTTTTCTAAACGATTTTCTTTTCTGGAAGATTCCATTTTTGCGTATGCCTCAATGAAGTTAAAGAACTTGAACTTGTGTGTTGGCAAGCGGATAGTATAGATCAATTATGTAAATATCTTTACAAGGCCCCTTAAATTTGCTGCTTTGTAAGTTGATCAAGGTGAAGATGATGGCGTGCATGCACGGTGCACACGCACACACCTCTCAATTAAAATCTCATTTGAATGATAATAGGTTATAATATGTAGTTGTGCAGAAAGTGGCCAGTATCGCGCGCAAGGGATGACATTGATATGCGAATGTGTGTGGTTCTTTGATTTATATCAAATAAAATCGGATCAAGGAGTGTTATACTTAGTGCTAAAAGTAGTTGGGTTTTTTTTTGGTTTAAGAAATTTAATACGAGAATACCCAACAAGAACTTTAAATCATCATAACAATGTGACAAAATTTGAAACTTTTTTCATAATTTTTAATCATCATAACTAAAAATCCCGACTTCGATAAAATGGTTTTGTAAACTAATAATGTCTCATAAACATAAAGTTTTGAGCATTAAAAAACGTGCAATTCTTATACTGCCTTAGCTTTCAATTGATTTACATGAATTGCTCTTTCTGTCGCTCCCCCATTCCCCATTTTTTTAAATTTTATTGTAATTATTAATTATTTTAATTGAGCTTTCAAAGTTATTCAATCTTTTTGTAACTGATTCTTAACAACGCAAATTAAAAAGCAATAATGAATAATAGTATAAATTTATAATTTTAACAATATAAAATTATCAATTAAAATTGTTTAATTATGCAGTATAAATGGGTTCGTGTGTGTTTAGTTCTCGGTGAATTATGGGTGGCCACTTATAAGACATCGATTTCTCTATTTTCAGTAATCACACCATGGCCTTGAAGATCATCAAGAATGTTGAAAAGTATCGGGAAGCGGCCAAACTAGAAATAAATGTGTTGGAAAAATTAGCCGAAAAAGATCCAGATGGAGTTCAGTAAGTTATTTCCTTTTTCATTTATTTAAGCAATGAATATATTAAAAATAATTGCTTTTTGTCCTTAACAGTTTGTGCGTGAAAATGTTAGATTGGTTCGACTATCATGGACATATGTGTATAGCGTTCGAAATGTTAGGCCTCAGTGTCTTTGACTTTCTGGTAAGTTTCTTTTTCATATTCGTTATTATTTTTTATTTGCGGTTTCGGTAACCTTGTACCCGACTATTTTTCAAGTACTAATTTGTCACCTTTTTTATTTTCCCCAAAATGTAAAAAAGCTTTTTATGAGAATAATAATTGGCACTCTATCAGAGAAGAGAGACTAATATTGGGATCGCGTGATTGCGCTCCTCATGAATTTCCATAGCATATATTTTCCAGATTATGTTTCGAAATTGTCGTTGTTGTTGTGTCTATTTGCGATTTGTTTTTTGTTTTTTTAAATTTCCACGGAGAAAATTCGAAATTTATGCTTGTTGAAAGAATAAACTCCATATCCGTAATTGATATTAAATAACAATACTGGCTGTACTTCGGTTTTTACCGCTTTCGTTGACTTGCTTTTTTTATTAGAGTCCTTATTGTGTTCTAATTTTAACTGTCGTGCCATTCCAGCATTGACCAAAGTGCCAATGATTCCTCTCGTGTGCTAATTTAAACTGCGTTTTGATTCATCAGTTCTACGACAATACCCTTCTTTGTTGATTTATTTCTGCTGTTTTTTAAAGTCATGTTCTTAATTATTTTAGTCGTTTTGGTCATCGGTCCTGTTGAAAGTAATCTGTGACTAATATTTTTTCCATCTATTTTTATATTTTGTGGGGCAAAAAAATCAAAGGTGTTTGTTAAGTTCACTGAGATTTATTTCATGTCTGCTAATAAACTAGTGACCTCTAGAATATTTTTTTGTGTCGTTTTGCACAATAAAGCCTTCTCTCATTATTATTATTGGCTCAAAATCAAAATTTAGTGCCATTTTTTTACTGTTATTATTCATGTTATATGGTGAAAGTACAAAAGGTAAAGAATCCATTGCAGAATACTTGAATCTAGTATTAGGAGGTCGTTACGGCATCGCGTGCTTCCGAAATTTTGTTCTGCATTAGCCATTATTATTTTTTTCTTTCATTTTTCCAGTTCGGTATGGAATGCATGTTTTATCATGCACCAAATATGCATCGGCACGCGACTCGCTCCTTCATTTCGATAAGACGAAAAGAGACGGAATGTTTCGCGTTTTTATTGCTGTTTTATTTACGTGTATGCGTTTGGCGATATAGAGTTGGAAAGTTTGTTTGGTTTGATGATGAAGCAGAGAAAAGTGTCATTTTGGCAAATTTAACTTTTGGGATTTATATAAGCCTTGAACCAATTACTAATCGGTATGAGGACTATTTATAGTGTTGCTCTATTTATACTGGCAGCTTAGCTTTCCTAGCTATGTACGAATCTATTCCTACTGTTATGCGTACTACGTTTTTTTTAATTATTATTTTAATTTTTCTTTTGTTTTTAATTAGAAGTAATTGAACTATGAGTAGTTAAAAATGCAGGAGTTTTTATGAATGAAGCTATCATTTTCAGCAGTTTGTACGATTCTATTCCCCCGTAATTCATTCCATTTTTTAATTATTATTTTTTTTTATTTATTGTTTATTGGAAATAATTTAATTGCGATTGGTTAAAAATGTAGGAGTTTTTTCAGTTGTGTTTTTTTTTTAATGGAAGAGAATGTAATTGAAATTCACTACGGAGCATTTTAAAAACTCGAAACATGTCTTTTGGAAGGGTCGCTAGTTGCTCGATCATGGGAACAATTATTTGATAAAAAAGTGCTTATAATACAGATAACACATAATTAGATGACCAAACACCAGGTTAAAAACAGGGACAATTTCGTCGTGTTGGCCGCGCTAAAATGTGTATGAGAAATAAAATGAATAAGGATCGATATTTAAATGTCTTTTAGTTAAGTCTCTCCTCTTCAGTTCCCTTATAACTCTAATCGTTACTAAAAATTACAATTGCACATTGAGAATATTTATATTATTTCCTCAATTATCCATTAACATTATCTTTTCATCTTGAAATATATTACTCCATAGACAATTCCTTAATTTACACGCCTTTTGATTGCATTCATTCATCCGGTTTCTTCTTTTAATGCAAAAATTGATCAGGAGTAAGGGTGATCCGCGGACTATTTCAACTTATATTGACACATTAGGTGATCAGGAAAATGTGCTAAGAAAACCATCAAACAAAACTTCGAAGTGAAGTGATCCATTTATGTAAAAAAAATATAGATATGATTCACACATAATACTGCTTATTAATGATACTTTAATTCAACAGCATTTAATTGAATAGGATTCACTGCGAATTTTAGGAATTTTATAAATACTATCATTGAATTATTACTAAAAACTAAAACTAAGATTGAATAATTAAAATTATGAATTATTCGGCGCTTCGTGCCTCTCCCACCTTATGCTACTGAACCCTCCGACTTATACATTACCATTTACATAAACAGTTTGTAAAAATTCACTTGACAATTTTAATTATTTTGTTAAATTTTCCAGAAAGAAAATCTATACCAACCGTATCCGCTGGACCATGTCCGACATATAGGCTACCAGTTGTGCTACGCCGTTAAGTTCCTGCACGATAATAAATTAACGCACACTGACCTCAAACCGGAAAACATTCTCTTTGTCAATTCGGCCTATGAAATGGGCTACAACAGTAGAAAAGTTAGTATCTCCATCTTTTCCAAATATGTGATTGATTAAATTACTAAATATTCATGTGTTGTAGAGACGTAGTGTTCGACGGGTGCTCAGGACCGACGTAAGATTAATAGATTTCGGTAGTGCGACGTTTGACGAAGAACACCACTCAACGATAGTATCGACGAGGCATTATCGGGCGCCTGAGGTGATCCTCGAATTAGGCTGGGCACAACCTTGCGATGTCTGGTCCATCGGCTGCATCCTCTTCGAACTTTATCTGGGTATCACGCTCTTCCAGACGCACGATAATCGCGAACACTTGGCCATGATGCAGCGCACCCTGGGCGACATACCAGTCCGGATGGCGCGCAAAACGAAAACCAAGTACTTTTATCGAGGCAAACTCGAGTGGGATGAGAAAAGTTCGGCAGGAAGATACGTAACGGATGTTTGCAAACCTTTGGCGGTAAGTCTTTTGCATTTAGAATCCGCTGAATCATAATTGTCATTTTTGTACTAACTGCTTCCATTTGTTTTACAGAGGTATAGACAAAGCGACGATCCAGAACATTGTCAGTTATTCGATTTGATGTTGCGTATGCTCGAATATGAACCGTCGCAGAGGATAACGCTGAGAGAAGCATTACAGCATCCGTTCTTCGAGAGGATTCCTTCGCACCAGAGACTGCCCGGACAAAGGAGCATCGGAAGCGGTGATGCGACCAGAAGAAGTCTGTCGGTCACGTCGCGATAACCATCGGCTTAATGGTTATTGGGTCGTTTAGAATACTTGCTATTACGACTTTAAGTAAAAAAAAAAAAGGTTACAAATTTTTGGTAATGCGTCATCGGAGTCTACCTATAAGCGCGCAACATTTGCAAGTCGTAAACTATGTAAAATAATTGAAAACGAACTGTATTTGTGCCCTTTTTTGTTTTCTTTTTTTTTTTTTCTCTTTTTTTTGTAACTGTGTTTTGTCTAAGGGCGAAGGCGCACACGTTGATGCAAGCCGAAGGTACCCCCTTTTCAGCGATTTAGATACAATAATTTAACATGTAATTTAATGAGCACTCAGTGATTATTAAAGAAGAAATACTTGCAACGATTGATACTTGTAAAATATGTTTAAATGATAAAATTTGTTGTGAAACTGCTCTGTGAGGTGAACCTGTTACTCTACAAGAACAGTTTATTTTTAGGCGATTTTTTTTGTGTATTTTTTCATTTATGTTTCATTAGTTTGTGTCCTTTGGTCATCTGCTCATAATTTAGAATATGAGAAAACCTCAAATACATTTATAAATTACTTTTAAGTACTTCAATGTTTTTTTTTTTCATAGCCTAATGCTGTTAGTTAACTGACGAGATTAATTTTACATTTCTTCATTATAGAAAAAAAAAGTTCGATTCTGATATTCTGTTCCTGAAATCTAGTTTGGTTATAAACGTGAAAGCCAGTAAAAACAAAATTACCAAAAGTTACTAAAACCGACAACCGGATGATGGATGGCAGCCATATTGGTCTCCATCTATCCGCCGCTGCTGCGCCCTGCCTCTTCCTGTCTTTTTGATTCTGTATTTGGTCGTGTAAGCACGTGTCCTCGTTTATTTAAGGTAAATAGCTATTTTTGGCCGAATTTAACAATAAAATATTTGTGATTCTTAATTATTTTTTCATAAAAAACGTTAACAATGTATTTACTTGTACAAATTTTAATTTATTGAAATTTTCTTAATTCTAACCTTAAAATTTGCAGCAACATGGTAGCACAAAAGAAACAAAAAAAGGCCATTGAGAGCATCAACGCCAAATTGGCTCTTGTAATGAAGTCAGGAAAATACTGCTTAGGATATAAGCAAACTTTAAAGGTAAAAATTGTATACCATAAGCTTTTCGTTTTAATTAAATTTCACACCATGTTTAGACTCTGCGACAAGGCAAAGCCAAGTTGATCATCATTGCCAATAATACGCCTCCATTGAGGAAATGCGAAATCGAGTATTACGCATTGCTAGCTAAAACCGGCGTGCACCACTACACCGGCAACAACATAGAGTTGGGCACAGCATGTGGTAAATATTTCCGCGTTTGCGTTATGTCAATCACTGATCCTGGTGATTCGGACATAATTCGCGCGATGCCCGCCGGAGAATTGCAACCGCAAACTTAGATTATATCTTAAAATATCATTGTTGGTGGAAAATAAATTAGAAATTAACAATGATATTTTCGTTATTAGCAGTTTATTCTCTATTGCTTTTACAACTGCTATGACTTCTTCTCAACTTTTTGCCTTAGGTACTTGAGTCCTTGCATTATAGCGTCCTCCATGTCGTGTTTTGGCACGCCACGTCTTTGCGTTTTACTTCCACTAGGTCCGTAGTAATCATATGTGGCCGGGGGCGGCACTTCAGCTCTCTTGTAATCCCGCAACAGCTCATCATCGGAATCATCTTCGTCGCTAGAGCATTCATTCCTGATAGGAATAGCTTGCTGTGGTTTATAAGGATTAATATGTTTTTTTGCAGGTCTGTCGTTATCATTAATAAATGTTTGTTTGCTGCCACTTTTATGATTTGACTTTGCATATTTCCCATCGTATTGCTGAGGGGGCGCAAATTCCGATACTCTTTTGCTGCGTTGAATGTCGTTCCATTCTTCTTGCGAATAAGCATCTTTACTTTTCTTACTAGGAATAATACCTTCTTTGCCAATATCCCAGGGACGAATGTAGGATTTTCGTTTTTGTTCTTTGCGTTTTTCCTCTTCTGTTTCCTCAACCCGGGGATTTTCTTCTGTTGATTGTGGTATTTTCGTTTCTTCAGTTTCATCATCGGATATTAAAGGTGGAAGACCTTCGCGAGCTCTCTTTCGATTTTTAGCTGCTCGTATTCTGGCGGCTAGAAGTTTTTCCCGGTTAATACGAAGCTCTTGTGCGACTTTTTGTTTTTGGATTGTTTCTTTTCGAAGGTTTTTCAACGCTTCTTGCTGTTTAGAACGAGCATCTTGGTCTTTGGAGAACCCGTAGTAACCAACTCCGTGTGTTCTAGCCTCTGAGAATGAACAAGATTATTATTAGTAACATTCAAATAAAAGAGAATGGCAATTTTAATGTAATCTTAAAGCCGTCCAGTACTAAGAAAAAAAGTAATAGCGTCACAGAGAAACAAAATGAGTTTTTCTATATTTGCTCTAAGAATAGTAAAGTTAAATTTTTATTTTTGTTTATAACGCAAAAAGCTACACTATGTAGACAGTAATTGGATCCACCTTGAACAGTAATTCAACTTTCATCATTTCTGCTAAAAGAATTAATTTAACATAAACGAAATTGTCTTACTTAGCTTTTAGTACTTGTGGAACAAGAAAAATTAATACTCACCATTGAAAAGAATGTCCTGATAATGAATATCAGATTTGTCCTTTAATTCTTCCTCTTCTTTTTCCCACTGTCTCCTCAGAAGTTCTTTTCTCATGTCTACAGAAATCATTTCTGAGTCTTCATCATAATTATCTCCAACTTCTGACTGCTTTTCTTCTTCATTATTGGTTTCTTCACATTTACTGGATTCCTCAGGTTCAGAAACCGGAATAAAACGGGATATCTTCTCAATTTCTTTATCTTTTTTCTTGAAGACATCTAAATCTTTTCTTTGACAAGTTCTGGTTCTACCAAATGAGTCAACATATTCCACCCATTCATCATCACTGTTTTCAGCTTTGTAGTCTTGTTCATCATATTCTTCAGGCTCAGTCTCCGGATATTTATCAGTGTCATCTGGATCATCCAAAAAATTTTGCTGTTTTGCATCAAATTTTACTAAATACTGTCTAACAGTATCTCTGTCGAAATTTTTACTATTTTTTGACAGTTTATCATACAATTCTGCTTTGGCTTCAAGAATTGATCTAAATGAAAAAAAAAAAGATTATTGTACTATTGGTGTCTGTGAAGATTATATTGAGATTACCTGGATTTTTTAAGCATATCTTCATCTTCTTCTGAAAGATCATTTTGAATTCTTGATTCCACTCCCTTGTTTTTTAATTCTAGTGGCCCTTTTTGTTTAGTGTCTCTTTTAGCTTTATTTTCTAGTTTTACTTTGTTGACTTCTTCTTGTTTTTTCAAAATTTCTGCTTTCAAACTAAGTAACTGCAAAAATGTAATTAATCATCGCGATTTTGGAATTTATTAATACTTACAGATGATTTGCTAATCTCGTAGGTACTCATTATTTTAATTTGTAAGTAAATTCATCGATATTTTCTGTATTTTAATTTTATTTTGCAGAGACATAACCTCAATAATATGTTTTGGGTTTTTGTCTTATTCAGTTGCTAGCCTGCGTACGGTGGTTTCAAATTTTCAAATGAGTCACCCGGGTTTGAGATAGACGCGACAGTGACTGAAACAATCACGGAATTTTCTGACTTCGCTTTTGACATTAATATTTTTCAACAAAGAAACTGTTACAGATTTAGAAAATGCCTCCAAAGAGAAAAAAGACGGAGGAAAAGAAAAAGGAAAAAGAAGTAGAGGAAGTCCCTGATAAATTGGTTTTCGAAAGAGAAATTGCTGATTTAAACGCCATTCTTGCAAATTTTAGATCAAATAGTAGAAAACTAACTCTTTTAAATGAAGAGTTGCAGGCAAAAAATGTACAATTAAGGGAGGATGAAATCGATATTGTGGCATTCTTAAACAGGACTATCAAAGAACAATCAGAGGAAATCGAACATCATCAAAAACAGCTAAAAGAAATGGAAGAAAAGTCTTCGAAGAACGAAAAGCAATTTGAGAGGGAAATGACGAAAATTCAGGAAGAGTTTCGCTTAATGGAAGACCAACTTAAGGCAGAGGTAAAAATGTTATATGGCAAGCTACATTCATTGGATGAGTTTCGCTTATTAAGAGACGAATTAATGCGGAAATACGAATTAGTAGAACAGGAAAGGGAAGAGCAAGAAATACGCCACAAAAAAGAGATTTACACGGAAGAAAAAAAGTTCATAATTGGTAAGGACAAACTGAAAAAGGAAATGGAAGCGAAGTTGAGATGGCTAGCGCAAGAATTCCAAAATGTTACTGATATAAGGGTAGCATCCACTACGCATAGAGTTATTAAAACCAACATCCTTTTGAATAAACATTTGGATCGGGAGCTACTAACACAGAAAGAGTTGATCAATAGAAACGAAAAATTGAAAGGCCGTGATAAAATGATGCGTTTGAATCAGGAACTTGATGAGACTGAATACAGAATATTGAAACACAGGGTCGAAAAACGGACGGACCAGGTTGAAAAAATTTCTGAGGGTTACAAGGACATGCACAATGCCATCAGCAATTTAAAGACTGCAGAAATCGAGTTTCAGAGCTACTTAAAGGAGAAACAAGACATTAACCAAAATATTGTGGATTGTTCAAGTCGCATTAAAGTTTTGCAACAAAACTTACACAAGCTGCGGAGTCAAAGGGTTGAAATGGAATCGGAGATTGTAACGGAAGTTAAGCGTATCAATTATTTGACATCGGTTCTCGATGAAGTTACCTTAAAAGTTAATGCATGCCTTACTAAAGGAAAAAGGTTCCCTAATGAATTTTCAAAATCAAAACAAGACAATTTCGAGATGTCCGAAGCGACACAGCTCATCAACCAATTGTTGTCCCTTTTCAAGGGAGTGCAACAGTGGTCTTGGGAAAGGGAAAAGCCGGATATATTGAAAACCGCACCTAATATTTATATGCCGGGTAAACTGGGATTGGTACCTAGAAAAGTTGTGATGGAATCAGAAGTTCCTCAGTGCAGAATGATTGGAGTACAAGCGGAAGGTAGTTATGCGGATATTTTAGCGGAACGCGCAAGGCAACAGATTAGCGAAGATGAATTAATTGATGAGTATGGTTGGGAATTTATTGAAGAGACAGACTCTATTGAAGAAAAACCGTCCACCATTGTTGAATCCGTGAGTTCTGCTCCTTCTTTCATTTCGGGGTATGGTGAAGAAGTAGAGGAAGGGTCTGAGGAATTCTTTTCCGACCTTTGATAAAATGGACTGTTAAATAACTTACACAATGCATTAGTAGATGTCTCTTAAAGTCCTTAATTAGAAATATAATATTAAAAATTATCCACTAGAGGACACTAGCAGTCATTTATGAAATTAAAAGCCATATTATTACTACTTTACTTGCAATAAAATTTTGAAACTAAATATATTAAGTTTTAATTCAGTTTAGCGAAAGAATATTGGTTTAAAACTATCGAACGAAAATGAATATTTGATTTTTTTTAAGCTACTAAAGATGTCGGTAGTATCTGAAGGTCGTTAGGCCGCGGCGTTTAGACATTTTTTTGTTGGTCGTGCAACAGGAGTGGTTCACAGATTAATGTTTAATCTGTGGAGTGGTTTTCGTGCCGTCTCAGGGCAAGTGTCGTAGCGGGCCGTAAGCGTTCAATGTTGTGTTACTTGTTGGTGCGAAAAAAGTTGTGAGGTTCGTATCGATAAATGTAATGGGTTATGCTGCAGGAAATTCCCTCATAGAGCCAGTGCAAGAAAGCTGTATGTAGTCGGTACTCGGTCGTGTTTAGTGTGTGTAATGTTTTGTTCGTCGCGCTGGTGTTTTGTTTTACAATCAACAAGGAATTAGCAGTGCGAGCCCACCTTAGCCAAGCAACACACAAAAAGGACACCAGCAGCCACCACGAAAATGTTCCGCTGCATTCCGCCGATCTTCAAGGGCTGCAACAGGCAGGTCGAGTACGTCGACAAAAGACACTGCAGCTTGCCTGCGGTGCCCGAAGACATCCTTCGCTTCTCCAAGAGTCTTGAGGAGCTGCTCTTGGACTCGAATCACATACGCGAATTTCCAAAGGTAAAACCAACTTAACCTCCAACCATTGGAATGCGGCGTATTTCCTGTTTCATAGCAACAGTAATGGTAACGATGATTGCTTTGTTTGGTAGAATTTCTTCCGGTTGCAACGTCTGCGAAAACTGACCGTCAGCGATAATGAGATCCTTAAGTTGCCGCCCGAAATTCAGCACTTGGAAAACTTGGTCGAATTGGATGTCTCCAGAAACGGTAAGTTTTTAATTGTTGGCCATTAACGTAGACGTAGATTTCAACCACCAATTTTAAAATACCTGAAATCTGCAAACCAGAATTTATGCAAATAACCTCTTGAAGATGATTCATTTGTCAAGGTAATTCTATATGTAAAGGAATGCTGTGTATATTCACGCCCTAAGAGAAAAACGCTACTTGAATAATTACTTTCTGTTCCGTTATCATTGACGCGACCGAAATTACATTAAGCAACGCAATTGCGAAATTCAATAACGCTCTGCTCCTAGGTGATTACATAAATCACTATGGCTGTGCTCTTTGATATAGTATTTTTGTAATTCACTTTCACCATTTGTCTCGTATTTCTCTACTCTTCGTTCAATGTTATTTAACATCAAAGTTAAAACCACATTCATTAGCTAGCATTACACATTCATTATGTTTTTACTTTTTCATCATTTTATGTTTACCCTTAGTATTATTTTTAATTTGATTGCTGAATGTTTGTTAATTATGCATAAAATTAACTGCTTCTTGTTTGTGTTTAGATAAATGCTTTTAAGTAATTTGTTATTTTGTTCGACAGTGGCTGTAAACAATTTATGATTCTTGGGTATTTGTTAGAAAACTGCGTGCATTTTTGTTTAATGTACAACAATTTACATGAGTAATGAGTGTTTGTTTTATTGAGTACAGATTCAATTAATTATTTGCACTTGTTTAATTGAAAATTGTCGCTGAAAACGAGTTTTTTGAAGTAGTTAATTTAATATAATTTATTGTAAATGTTTCCAGCATTTCCACTTTTGCGCAATATACAAAATTAATGTTTGTTACCCATTTTATTACTATTGATTTTAAAGCAGATATTAAGAAAATGAAAATAAAGCCGGTAAGTAGGTTGTTGTTGAAAATTATTCTCCATGATATTATTAGTAACCATTGTCATTGTTTTGATATTATTTCTAATTAATTTTGATCAATATTTAAATTTTAATATTTTTTATTCGTTTAAGGTGTTTTCATGATTTAATCTGAAAGAAGAAAAGACTATTATTTTAATTTCACGTTTTAAGGTTTTATTACTAATCCGTAAATTATGTAAAAGCAGTAAAATTGCATCGATAAAGTGATAAACCATTTTATTCAAATTTAAACATAAGAACAGAAAAAATAAAGTTTGTTCTTAGGCCCCATAAAATTTTGAAATATTTATATTAACTTTTTCTGTTTATACATTTGTTAGTATGTAGTAGATTAAATATTCAAAGATCAAAATTAAATATCAAAATAGGTTAATAATTATATGTCCTCCTCATTGAAAATGGAAATAACAATAATTGTTTAAAATGAAAAATATGCAAAGTGATTGTTAACTAACTTCTGATTTTTTTTAATGTCTATCTATACAATAATGTGTTGCAATTTAAGAATAAACATTAATTTTCGGTTTAATCGGATGTGGTACAAATTTGCAATTGATATTATTATATCAATATGACATTATTCACCTTTATACAAACTCTTCACCTGTATAATTCCGTTTAGACGTTTGGTTTTTAAATGCAGTGGTTTCGGCACGATCAGAATCAGAAGTATAATATTGTAGAACTCATTCGATGAGTGCAATCTTTTTTATCGGAAATTTTTTTGTAACAAAAGCTGCAGAGGAAACAATATAATATTCATTAATTAATTAATTCAATACAAGTAGTCAGAAGGTCTTGCCTGTTAAAGTTAAACTCGTAGACAAGAAACGACAGATATTAAAACCATAACGGTGCTTCTTCATTTTGCGTGCACGATAACCGTTCGACCTTACTTCCTTCCGCTTGTCTCGCTCGATCGTTGTTTCGCAACTATCCTTTACATTTACACTCATACGGACATTTATACTCCTCTACATTTTTATAAATAGAAATTCAGTTGAATGGTCGAAAATGAGAAGATTTTTGCGCTTGTAAAAATGGGATTTGTCTCCTGTAATAATGTACATGTCCTCCTTACCTATATTTGAATAGGTATAATTAATTTGATATATTACATTATATTACAGTTTAGAATTAATGAACAATTTAACATAGCATTCTTCACTGAATAAAACATGTATATTTCGATTAAAGTAAATAATAAGATTAATGAGAATCTAATTTTAAGCAAATTTTAATGTAATGTTATTTTAATCATGCTAAGTTCTCCTTTTTGAAAAATGATTAATTAAATTATTGAACAATTAAATTATTGCAAACTTGTATGGAGTAGGCTACTTTCGTTTTAAAAAATCTATCGTCGTCGGTTAATTTTAATTATATCATTTAACTATTAGCTATGTATGGACGCATTCTGATGAACCTTTCGTTGGTTAAATAAATATTGTTTAAACTCTTTTTAAAAAGGATAAAAGGAAATCGCCCGAACAAATTCTTTGAATAAAAAAATGTTTTTTTTTTTAATTCTCAACTGATTGGGTCCATTTTCTAGACACAAATTTAATAGACGTAAACGGGGCACTTCCCGGATAGAAATGCGGCCGAAAAGTGCGTAATTTCGAGCCTTTATGGAGAAAAACAAAAATTAAAAACTTTCATAGTAATAATAACAAAACATCTAAGAAACCACGTCCCATAAAAATCTCTTTATTTACAAATATTACAAGTATCAACAGGGTCATGAAAATTTACGTACCTATTATAAGAGCTATGGATTCAGGACAGTTAATAGATTCTACAATTGCATTTTCTAAACCATATCCCAAATGTTTAGTAATAGGTAATTATTCTACAATAATAATGAAATTCAAAAGTAATCAGTTTAATAGAGTTTAAGAGGATAAAGGTAACAGACAATTTTTTAACTTCCATTTTCATTTTTTCAAAGAGTATTCCTATAGTAAGATAATAACTAAAAAAAGTGAAGATATTTTCCATCACATGATATATAATAAACGATGACGTAGTCGATTGTTTACATAAATTAATTAGTGTTAATTATAGCACGTATTGTTTGCATATTTATTTCAACGTCTTACCTATAAGTAAAAGTATGTCTTTAATACGCGTCTTAAATAAGTGATCGATGATTGCCTTTCAAGGAAATTCTTCCTTTTTAGGCCTTGATTTTCCTTTTTTCCTTCGCCATGCGTTTTATTTTACTAATTCATGCCAGAAGGCTTTGGAAAATAAAACCGCTCTGAAATATTTCCATTTCCTATTGGACCCTGTGTTTTTTTTTCGTTGTGCCCTATGTACAATGCTTTTATTTGAAACTTGATCAGTTCTTATTCTTATATAAAAATTTATACAGTGCGATCATGAAATCGATTATATATCCTCCCAGAAAAAATAAGCTATTTGATAAGCCCATAAAAAATATAAGTTTATTTTTTTCTCAAAACTCAAACAAGCCGTGGAAACTTTGAAAAATTATTTAGATTGTACTTAAAAATATCTTATTAGGGACAATTTTTGCTTTATTTCTTTGACAAATGATTTTTTTGGAATAAATTATCACGATTTTCAGTTTTTTCGGAGTAATTCGGGAACCAGAAAACATATCTGATTTTTGTATACGGTTATAAGTTGGGCTTAAAATTCTGCACATTTTTGCTTTGTTAACCGAACCTCTACCTTTAAAACTGTAGAAGTTACCGTACCCCATTTTAATTTTTAAGGTGCACTAAAATTGAATGTTTTTATTTCTTCCTAGGTGGCTGGGAAAATGTATTAACGAAGGAGGAAATATATATTTTTTTAAGTTAATAATTATTAACTTATTATTAAAAATTATAATTTTTCAAATGGGCCACCTGAACTTTAAAAGTTCATTTATCAACGAATACATTGATACCTTATTTTTTAAATTTGTTAAAGTCAAATTAAAAAGTTATATAAAAGTTCACGTATCCTTCTGGAAGCATAGTAATAAGCCAAATATACCTAAACACATCTTAAAATTTGAACTTATTGGGTTAGCTACTTTAAAAATAAACTTGGCGGTACTACTTTTATGATCGCACTGTATGATTCTATATTCGTTGGTGGGTGGTCGTAATTGTTATTGTTATCGCGAGAAATTCACAAATGATTTCCAAGAGAATTACCTATATTTATTTATACGTTCCACATCCGTCTGTCGACTTTCAAAGTCAATATGTATTTTCGGAAAAGGTTTTTATGTGAGAAATGTTCTTTTTTTTTTAATTCATTTTTTTTTGTTCTTTCTCTTGCAAATAGTTTAAATTTTGTGAATGTTTTCGGAATGTTTGTTGTTGACAGTTTTAATTGTTGTTTAAAAGTTATTTGTACGAAGAATGCTTGTCGATAGTTTAAAATTAATTCGGTTTGTTTATATGTAAATAATTGGTTTCGGTACGGATGTTTATTTAGATTGGATTTTCCAGGAAATTTTATGCGTTTAGAATGTGCAGTTATAAGTTTTGTAACAGACGATTGCAAATTTATTTTCTATAAATTTTTATGCCGATTGGCCAATGTTATATTTTTCTAGAAGTTTGTATTTATGGTTCAGGCTTAACATCTACAAAAATAATTATAATGTTTTGTATTTTTGAAGGTATTTTGAGGTGCACTAAATTAATTGAGTTTTAAGTAATCCCATGAAATTTTAGCGCTTTCATTGGGATTGCTCTAGCAAACAAAGTTTAAATTGCTTTTGCGATTATGGAAATTGTTAACAAGCTTTGGGATTTAAGAGTGATTTATTTGGATATTAATTGTTTTATCTGTTGTTAGTACATAATTTCTTCAAAATTTATTTATTTTTGTGTTTGATTTAAAAAATTCAAATTTTATTTCGACTACAGTATCATTATTTGTTTGGATGTTTAAATTAATAGCATAGGTCCAAACAGGTATCGGTAATCTCACATACGTAAAAGGTGTAAAATTGAAAAATACTTGTTTTTTTTTTGCTTGCATATCAGTTCTCGTTCTAAAGATATACTATTTGTAGAAAAATATTCTTTCGTGAATTCTTAGTTGAATTTAAAAGTGTAGAACAATTTATTTTAGTACAAAATAGTCTTTATTTTATTAAGGATCCAAATTTGGATTCAAACTCCCAAAACAAATGTCCAAATGTAAAAAAAATTCTGGGTAGCAGTGACCCTCTAAGTTTGGGGCCAAAACATTCAGTTTCATATGCCAAAAACTCGTTTTTCTTACGACTTTCGATGTTTTAGTCGTTGGTACCAGAACCCAGTTTTATTACAGCATCAATTATATAATTATAGCACTTTTCTGGACCAAATTTAAACAATAAAAAGGTATTCGACAAATTTATTAACTTTTACATATAATTAAAAAAATAACCAACGGAAAGCATTGTTTTTGACTAAAAATGTACCAAGGAATTCAAAAAACTTGGCGTTGCCTTTTAAAAATCAAAAGTTGAGGTCATATCCGGTGAAACCGAAAGGGCTAAAAAATTGAAATTTACGTCAATCAATCCGAAATGTTGTCTTATATGAATGAGCAAAATTTCATAAAAATCGATTGGTAAAAAAAAGGAAGGTAGTGAGCCACTTTTCCGTGTCACCCTGTATATCAATTTAGTTTTCTGTTCCTTTCATTGGAGGTTCATTGAGTGCATTTGTTTTACATACTGTTGTATATTTATGCATTGAAACGGGAAGAGCACTCATCGCAGCCACGAGTTCTATATTGACATTGACGGAATTTAGGGGCGATCCAAATGCTGACCAGTATTACAAACAAATAGAAGGGTCGACTCGAGGCCTAGATTCGTTTTCAGAACTCTCTTCCTCTTCGATGGTAAAAGCGCGTGTAATATACTAAAATCCAACGGAGCGCGACCGAAAACTCGTCCATAGTAATTTCTCTGCCAAGTTACACCCGAATAGTTACGCTTCATCACTGTTAAGCGAATACCATAGGAAAATATAATTTTGTTTCAATAGTGACAACTTTTCGTATCGTTATTGCTGAAAATTAACAATCACATCTTGAACAAAATATATTTGTATTTAATGTTAAATTTATTAAAAGTAAGTCCGAAGAAAAAAACAAAGGGCAAATAAACTACTCGCATTTCACCATTTGTTTACATAATATTAAAAGTGAAATAATACTAAAAATGATTGTGCATGCATTTAATGAAAAAGGTTAATAACTCGAGTTGAACAGAAGCAACATAGATTTAATTAAGAACTCAAAGGAAGTGGATATTATATGTATATAATCCAGATGTCTCGTTAGTTGTGTATATTATGATAGACATTCACAAAGAAGACTGTTTAATTCAGATGCCTATTCGGATTTCCGTAAATCAATATCTCAATGTAAGTCCAATTAAATCCAATTAACCTTTGTTGGAAGTACGTGAAAGTTAAGCAAATTAAAAATTATAATTATTTTTAATTCGATTGATTAGATTTTATTTAAAAATATACATTTGGGCCTAGTATTTTTTTTTCCCATTTTCCAAACTGTTGTCATGGTATTAATTGTCAAAAATGGATGATTTTCTGAAATACATCGGGAACCAGGGGATAAAACAAATTTTTGCAAACAGAGATGTTGATTGCAACTGGCATTTTTTTGACTCAAATTAAATATAACAATAAAAACATTGACATTTGACATATTGACATTTTTTTATTATTTGAAGTTCTATTAACATTGTTTATTTGTATTTTTTATACAGGGTGTTTCACGAGAGCGGGAGGGCATCGATATATGCAGAACTATAAAAGCGAACTTAATTTTTTCTTTTCCATTCTTAATTTCAGCAAATGCTTGATTCTCGGAAAATATTTTCCACTTAATGTTATTTCCGGTTATACCGGAAGTTGCCACTTACTTCATTTTTTTAAATGGAACACCCCAATTTTTAATTCTTATTTTGATTCCTTAATGTTTATGCTTAATTGTTATTTATAAAAGTCCCGGGCTCTTTGGTACATTAGTAATTAATTAAATGGTTGTGACGGTTGATTAGTAATTAATTTGATTTATTGCTTCATCTAATCATAAAAAAGTGATTAATATTATTTTTAAGATTTTCTTTTTATCATTACTAATGTTGGTTTTTGTTATAGTTGTTTCGATTAATTTGATGTTTAATTAGGCAAATTGTTATTAAACACCTCATTAATGTTTCTTTCTATGGCAACATTTTTTTTAGCTACTTATAAATTAGTTTTCGAATCATAAACTATGTATGTACCATATGTAATTTAAAAAAAATTGCTCTGCCAAAGAAATCAAATTTCATAATTTGTTTGCTAGACTTTGTTACTTAAGGCCGTTTTACACAATGAATTGTTGTGCATATAATTATGTGTCGAATTTGGCATATAATTTGAAGTCTAAAAAATAACGGAACAATTGAATAGATCTGGTTAATTTTTATGAGCATAATTATACTTGGAACAACAAATTGTGTATTACACGATGCATAATTATGAATATAATATTATGTACACAATTATGTGCACAATTATTCAACGTGTAAAATGGCCTTTACTTAAAAAAAAAAATGCAAACCTTGCTACGAAATTTCAATATACAGGGTGGCCATTTTCTCAACCCGTATATGGGTAACTTCGGTTAAATGGGCAAAAATGGGTAGAATTTCCGATTTTTGTAATAGGATATAAGTTGAGCGTAAAATTCTGCCTATTTTTGCTCATTTAACCGAATCCCTTGTTCTAAAACTATAGAAGTTACCCATATACGGGTTGAGAAAATGGCCACCCTGAATTCATCATAACTAATGGGCGACAGTTTTGCCTGTTGAAGATGGGTGATTTCTTCGCCTATAATTTTTGCAAATTCAATTTTTAATTATGTCGATCTCCGAATTCAACCTGGAGAGTTAACGTTTTGGAAATTTCACACCGTACTCTTAGATGATGCCTTTATTCAACAAGGGACACCGTGTAAGCAAATTGCAGTTTACACTAATTTAATAGAATGGGATATTGACTTGATGGAGCTCTTCATTTCCCCGATGGTCGGTACCCAGTAGCTTATTTGTAGACATCCAGTAAAATAGCCTATTAATTGAAACATTCCGTTGAAGGAGCCAATTTGTATGGGCTCTTTATTGGTTTGGGCAAGTTTAACGGGCATGATACCTACCGGATTCCAGTATGTATTACATTATTCGAGAGGGGTCTGTCACCGATATCAGTTTGTGGTACGTTGTGGGACTTTTGTTGGTTACTCATGTTGCTCCAAGATTATGCACCGCTGCTATTGTTCCCAATTAATTCCAAAAAGTTCGAATTCATTAGTTATCCCAACCTCAAGGAAATATGGGTTCCAGTACCATTGATCTTATCTTATATGGTTAAATTTATCATTCTTTATTAACTTTTTTCGTCCGAAATACAATTAATAAAAGTAATTCCTAAAAGTACTTACTTAGAAGCGATGCACTAATTTCCCAATTGTTAAGTTATTCTTAATAATTTAATCACGTTCTATGTATATCTATTCTCTAAGAAACTAAAGTCAAAATTTGCAATTGAGTTGTTTATTTAGTTTATTTTATAGCTAATATTTTTTTAACTGTTTCATTTTAAATTATTTATTTGAAATATGAGCAATTTAATTAAACTTATATGCACTGAATCTATAAATAAACAAAATATATTATATCTGTTGACTATTCTATTGATAACTTTAATTAAATTATTTAATTAATTTTCAACTGTGATAAACAAATTAATGTATTATTTCCAGAAATCATTATTTCATTTTGAATTCAAATAAATAGACTACCTAATATCAAAAATACAGTTATGTCATTGTTATGTGTTAATTGAGTAATGGTTAAATGGGCCACTTAAAAAAAATCTAAACTATGATTTATGTTAGCGTAACAATTATAATTAAACTTTTGTATTTAGAAATATGCAATAATGAATAGGTACTTGTTTTGGATTCATTTCTGCAAATATAATTTATATTTCGTTGTTTTTTCTCGAGAATATTGATGCTGTTTACTATACTAAAACAGAAGCCGCTCATTTCCTCTATTCAGCTGCTGCTATTGTTCGTGTGTTATGCTGCTGATATTTTCCATAATGTACATCATTACAAATGTATTGAAAATACGTAACATTTAAATGAAATGAATCAATCGTCATTACGTAATTAATAACGTAATTTCAATTTTATTTTAATTTTCCAATAAAAATTCCTATTATTTCAGGGTATACAAAAGAAACCTAATTACCTTCAATTTCAATTGTTATATTTTCGTTATTAATTTCTTTAAAAAAAAAAAAAGTTTCATTTGAAAAAAATAATCGGTTATTACCTAATAAAAATAGTGGTTATATTATCTACGACAAAAAAAAACATATTTTAATGAATTAAAAATTATATACCATCTTAAATTAATTAATTTTCCATTGGAAAAATAAATTCTTTTAAGTATTGGAAATAATTAGGAGTATCAATTGTAGCCGCTCGCCCTGTATTTTATACTCTGCGATTGTATTTATTTTAACCATTCTGTTTAAATGCTACACGTGTGAGTATGTATATATCATAGCATTCTAAAAATAGAAAGCAGTTCATCCAGAACTTTCCAATAAGGGATTTTTGCACCAGAAACCCGTTTTGCACTGAATAATAAGCATCATCTGCGAAGCCAGCAGAGGAGATAGATGATAACATTGAACTTTCTTCGGGCAGCGCACGTACTTCGCCATTGAATAATATTTCAGGCTAAACCCACACGCAACATATCTCTTTGCATGTTGCGGTGAAATGAAGAAATTTATGATTTTGTCATTTACCTAGAGTAGAAAATACAAAAATAAAAATATAAAGCCGGGACCGTGGCTCAGTGGTTCGAGCTCCGGACTTCGGACCGAGCAACATGGGTTCGAATCCCACGGCCGGCAAGATATGGGTAGTGGTGTTTGGGTAGGCATCCCCATCAC
>JASKGO010002211.1:0-17502 GCA_030556065.1 Holobus sp. GC000080
TTTTTTTTTATTGTTTATTTCTATTTGTTTTTATGGTACTGGCTCTTATACAGATATTATAATTTCCTCAGGAATCAAAAGTCTGTGTAAAAACTAAAACTACATACTTTTACATGAAATACCTAAAATATGTAAATTGCCATATTTAATGTATAATAACATAAATTGAAATTAATAATATAAAGTACTGCTTGTGTGAAATTATTAGCACATCAAATTGAAAATTTTAGATACAAATCAATTGCAACCAACGTGAATTTTCTTCGCTCTTCTACAATGTTTGCAGGTGAAAAACATGGGATTTTTCTTTTTTCAAATAAATTAACATTCATAAGAAAAGCTTACAAAATTATTACAGAACAAGAAACTACCAGTGAATTCATTGTTTGTCATTAATTTCACATAAAATTAATGTAAAATTTAAGCAGGGAGATTATTATTGAAGCCGCCATTTGCGTTATTGAGTAAAAGTTATTGGTATGCAAAAAAATTCTTCTTTTATGCAAGTAAAGTTATTTTTTATGTACTTACATAATTTCCACGATGAGTACTGTCCATTTCCCACTGAAAACCAATTAATTTTAACACTGCTAATTCTCAACTAACTATTCATCAGCACCCCACTGAAATACTGGACAGTGACTAACTTTCAGTTGTTTTTCCCGGATCAGTAGGGTTTTAACGTATGCAACCCAATACACCTAAATTACGAAAGTTTTCCCGGTTTTGCTTTACTTTATTTCTAACGATTATAACATTATTAATAAATAAAGATAATTTAAACAATTTGTGCACATTTTAAGATGAAGAATTGAATTATTGAATGCTATAATTTTGATAAAAGCAAAAATTCAAAAAAAAAATTAATTGCTATTTGCCCAAAGTAATTTATCTTTGGAACCTTCCGGCAATCCTTTTGCAGTTGTTCAATTAATGAAAATGCTTTGTAATTCAGTGAAAGTAAGCACTAACAAACAACAAGCATTGTTTTCGTTGTCTCCAGATAAACAATAATTATAACAATGGCAAATTACATAACGTAAATTGCACAAGTCGCCACAATTAAAAGCTGCAGAAAATAATGGCAAAAACTGCAACAGTTTTATCTGCCGTTTAGTACTAAACAAAAACTAAAAATGGCAATTTAACAAAGTTAATATTGGTATTTATTTGATAACATTTCGCTGCTACTAAAGCTTACCTTTATAAAACTATAACAACAATGATAAAGTATTCGCTAATTATTTGTAATTTTTTTTTTACACTAAAGATTACGTTTGAAAATGTGCATTTACTAATATTCCCATAAACCAATATTGTAATAGTTTACATATAAATAACATTATAAACGGACCATTTACAACTTGTCATGCATGTCAATAAAACAAAACCAACAGAAAGCGCATTGTTCGTTTTTTGATAAAACGGCTAGAAACAAAAAATCATTCAACGCTTAATAAAAATCTCTCATTTATGATATGATAGGTAATATTCTCTATATATATATATTATTAATGGTTAAAAATCTAATGTACAAGTGTATAGAAAAATATTATTTCGTATATAAAACGTTTAGTAGTGTTGTTAGTAAAATTTTGGTCACTTGAGTCACTGCTAAAAATTGTAGCGATATTTTTTTTGTTGTTGTCCTCTTCTTCTTCTTTTGGAAAAAATGAATTTCTATTTTAGACGACAGTCTAACTCGAACATCCTCAACATGAGTTGCCTTAATTTGCATAACTTGTTTTTAATAATGTATGTTAGTAGGTGGTAGAAAAGCTTAGTTCTAGTTTTTATTGTATTTCTTGAACTTGGTAAGGCCATCCGTGGCTTATTCGTCCAAGATGCATGTCCTGACGATAGCTTCGGTCACAGAGTATGGATCACAGTTGGAAGACGGTCGCCTGTCTTCTAAATAACCCTTTTTATCTTCGGCCACTTCGCGCGGGATGCGAATACTGGCCCCGCGATTGGCAACGCCTGCAAAACATTATTATTTTCCGTTAGGAAATCGAATCCTCTAAGCAACATCGTAACATTACCGGCACTGAAGTCGTGTATCGACGAAGTCTCATGTCTTCCCGTGAGACGTCGTTCATTATCCTTGCCCTGGTTCGGGTCGTACGCCTGGATATGTCTCAAATGGGTTCGGCTCAACTTATCAATGGCCTTTTCGATTTCTCTGCGCACAGAACAAATTTTAAATTACCATTTAAAAATAATAATACTAAAAATAAATAATCAACCAACTAATTTTTAAGTCCAAAGTGTATTACTCCCTAGCAAACGAGGAACTTCCTCGTTACCAAACTAATTAATGCCTTTGGTGCACCGCGGGTCATAATTAATACGACCTTGTTTGCTAATTATTAACCGCATATGAGGTTCATTAATTCCCGGCACTTACATTATTCCGTTATCCTCCCTCATGGCTTTCGTGGAGAAGTTGGTGTGCGCGCCCGCACCGTTCCAATCGCCCGGCATCGGTTTCGGATCGAAAGTTACGACCACGCCGAACTCTTCGGCGATGCGATGCAGCAGAAAGCGGGAGACCCACAGTTGATCGCCCATGTTGATTCCCTCGCAAGTACCCACTTGGTATTCCCACTAAAACAGCGCAAACATTGTTACGTAATGCCCCAGTGCTACCGCTATGCTATGCCATGCACTGCGATGCTGATTTTGCAAATTCAGCGCGGAGACTTACTTGCGAGGGCATAACTTCCGCATTCGTTCCCGCAATGTTAATCCCGGCATAGAGGCAGGCTCTGTAATGGGCTTCGACGATGTCGCGGGCGTACACTTTATTAGCCCCGACGCCGCAGTAATAAGGTCCTTGCGGACCTGGGAATCCGTTCTTCGGCCACCCGAACGGCCTTAAATCCATGTCGAGCAGAGTGTACTCTTGCTCGATGCCGAACCACGGTACGTGCTCCGCTGCGGCGTCCATCACTTTCTTGCACGAGTGCCTTTTGTTGGTCTCTTTAATATGCAAACAATGGGATTAATTGAAACGGATTCGGATTCAGGTTGTTTAATTATTTAAATAAAGATGAAGTGGTAAATATCAACGTGATGACGAGATGTTATTTAATTTTTTTTTAAATTTAAATGGGAATTGCAGTTTTAGTCACTATAGCAACAGCTGTTCGTTGCATGAAAATCTTATATTTAAATAAATAATTCCGCTTTGTGTATTTGCATATTAATTTCATTACATTCTAAAAGTGCACTTCAATGTCAAGTTTAAGAAATCAACTAAATGCGAAGTTCAAGGCATTTTCTTTACGGTTTTTTAGATTCAAATTTTTCGGTTTTTTTAAGTTTTACGACTGTTTTAGTGTATTTTTATTGGTGTAATGTAAATAATTAGTATTGATAAATGAACTTCTTTTATTTTCTAAAAATACATTTTATATCTTTTTTCATTCATAAAAATTACTGATTGGATACTTAGAATAGCGATAATCTATTTAAATTTGGTTTTTAACTTTTTCATTGACGATTTAGTTGGGTAATCGATACGTTCAAAGTTTCACTTTTATATCCTTTTTTCACTTTTATTTTCAAAACGCAAAGTTATTTCTTCAAATTTATTTAACTTCTTTTTAAAGTCAATTTGACCTTTGACATTTTTATTGCAAATAAAATTGATTTTAAATAATTATAAAAAACTAAAATAAAACCAATTTTAATTTAAATTTGCAATTAAAACCAAAACGAAGAAAAAAAGACATGGAAACCATATAATTCGATTATAAGGACCGAATGTGTAACTTACCGGTTGGCTTCTTATTATATTTGAAGGTTTCGCAGAGGACCAATTTGTTGTTTCCACGTCGGAAAGGATCCGCAAATAGGGCGACGGGTTGCAAATAGGTGTCTGCGTTGCTTCCCTCCGCTTGATTTGTGGAGCTACCATCGTAATTCCAAATAGGAAGTTCTGCAAATTGCCGGGAAAAATACAATCAAATAAATTAAACCCGAGCGCCATCGGTATTTTTTCGCTTCAGCCAGCAGCACCTTCCGCATCATTGCGAATTTTCTTAGTAATTAATTGCTTTAAAACTTCGAATGCATTAAGTTTCGGATGCGCCACATTAAGAGAGACCGGTGCCGTGCCAGCTGATGCAATTTTCGATGGGAATGCAATAATGTGCAAGTAATATAGTAAATGCAGTTGTCGCCGAGATTAATTTGTGCGACTAATTTGGGCTAACTAGGTCCGATTAATTACGCTGGCACAGTACGAATGGGGGTGAAACAAATGGCCAACGGGACGAACATATAGAGGACTCACCCTCGGGTTTGCTAGGCACGAAATTTAATGTTTTCGTTTTGGCCCGGACGTTTTCCCCGCTGCCATCAATCCAAATGTACATTGCCTGGCATTTGCCATCGGGAATCGGCAGGTCCAGATATTTCTTCACAATCGTCTTGTCTAAGCAAGCATTCGGCGACGCTTCCAGTACGTGATTCGACATGGTTGCTCTCAATAAATTCTGAAAAAGAAAAGTTCAGCACTTCATTTATCTTTCCGTTATTTCAATCTATAAAAGTGGTTTTTTGCCTATTTTAGTTCATGCCAGTTTTTGGATAGGAAAAATAATTTGAATTTTAAATTAAAATTATGGAAACAAAAACCGTTTAGAAAAGATAGTAATAATTAAAGCAAAATGATTATTCAATTTGTTCATTCATTAGCGGTTCGAGCTATAAGCAGCAATGATTTATCACTTTATCGCATCGCACATAGAAATTTAACCTTTGACAAGCAGCCTACGATTTGAACAAAGCTAATTGCATCGTTAATATGACCATAAACTTTACGACCAATTAATGAGGCCGTTTAAAAGTGGTAAATGTATTAAACAGACAACTTAAACAACAATAAAAAATGCATCACGATTTACATAATTGCCACAAGATAATTATATTAAATGTAGCATGAAAGTGACTTGTAAATCAAACCAACCGACTTTTCTTTTCTGTTCAAAAAAAAAAAAAATTTAAAATTTAAAATTACCAAATATCTAAAGGGAATCGACCGGTCTGGGAAAACTCTACCAACACACTAAATGAAGACGCAATGACGAGACAAACGGCAGTCGATTATATCGAAGCTTTCCACTGCCATTATCAGCCAATTAAACATAACCGAGATAACCGAGAGTTTGCAAAAAAAAAAAACGAATTAAGCCATCTAAAATTCGCACGCTACATTCGCAATGCGTTCGTACATTATAATCGACAAAGCCGTTTTAGCACACAGAGAGGCCCACATAAGCTTATGATATCATTTTTTTGTTTAACAAAAAAGTCATTTTCCTAAACGAATCGCTGATAACCTCGTCATAATATGATAAAATATGAATAATTATTTTATTTTCGTGTGTGTAATGTATAATATTGCAAAACGATTTTGAGTGCGGCTCCATAATTCGACGTTCACGCTCCCAATGAGTGATTTACTTTTAACGTGTTATTATTATTATAAAAAATAAATTCTAAATTTAGAATTTAAATGCAGTAATTAGTTTAAAAAATAAAAATTCTTAGCAAATTAATAAATCGGAAAACATTTTTTTTTAATAGTAACAAAGTAAAAAGTAAACAAAACAAAACAATTAACAACTTTTAAACATTCTGTAGTTTTCAGAATTTTTTTGTTCGAGCTATTGATAAGCGTTTTTGCGAACTCCTTTGCAACTGAAATGATTAACCGTCCGGCCGCGGAGTTAATTAATTACGCGAATAATGGAAGAAGCAGATCGGAGATTGGAAATTTAGTTTCGACTGCGACTTTTATAGCCCCGCTTTTGCCGTTTCGTCACACCGCGCTTTTATTCGTTTTATTAATTACTCATAGATAGCGAGCATTCATTATGCAAAACGAAGTCAATAACTTGTAGAGTATAATGGAGAAAGGCAATAAATACGAGCGCAGACAACATAACAAATCGTAAAACGCGAAATAATAAAGATAAAAAAGTTGTAAAACGCTGCATTTCAATGCGTTTTTACACTCGATACATAACACACACACACACCCACTCCGGAAGATTTTATTGTTCCCGCACAATGTTCCATATCGACCAGCCGTAATCGTAATTGGAATTGTAATTATGTCAGCTTTCAATAAATTCGGTTAACGGCGAAACGCGTATTGAAAACAAAGGTAATAATTAATACGATTCTTGTCCTTGAAATTGCGTTTGTTTATTTGTTTGCCATATACTTTTGGCATGAATTTTTAATAAACAATCAACATTTCAAAGTTGTAGTTCCGCGTGAAAAATCGATTCGCACCGAAAGAAAAAAACGGTGCGAAAAATACGCTGATTTATTGCGCGAAGATATCAGCGTCGGAAAATTCGCACTGTTTAGCAACACAACGGAAAAAAAGCGGTTGCGTTTCGGTGAAATATGCGTTTTAGATTATTACACAAATACCGTGAAAAACAATGTCAATGTGCCAAATAGGTCTTCGGTATTAGTAAACACTAAACTGATGGCAGAAAAGCAATTGTGTTTTTTTAACAGGAAATCAATTAGTATATTGACATCAGACATGATAAAGGCTTCTTCTTTTCCTTGCTCTTTGTATGCTACACATGAGTCACAATTAGTCACATTGTCCCAACGAAATGACAATAATAACAGAAATATAGGTCACACACTCAGAAGTAAAGAAAACACGCTAATATTAGGATTACCTTTGTCATTTCACACGGGAAAACTCAGATGAAAGTTACATAAAGAGTATACGTACCCGAAGAAAGCAGTAGCAATCGTAATTAACAACAAACTTGGATTACTTTCAGATATAGTCGTTGGTCCTTGACTTTATTATTTTCTACTACTATTGTCTCAACTTTAAATTAAGTGGCATTTAAAAACAACTTGGTGCTGCGACGATTTTATTGTGAATGCGTTCGTTTTTGATACACGGTCGACTATTTATCAGCACATCATCAATCCCCTCTTGTTTTTGCTACATTGGCAGAAGCGCCAACAACTAATTGTAATGATGCCTTTCATGTCGACGTATTTAATGCACAAATACATGCGGAACGTATGGCCGGTAGTGGACGATAATTATGAGAGCACTCATTAAGAGCACGTAGAACAAATGCACGCATCGTAATTAGCGTTGGTGCGAAATGTAATTGTTGGATTTATATTTTCGATCGCTTTTGTGGCGTATTTAATACTCACAAAGAACAAAGAACAAAGAATTGTCAGTTCAATAATCTCCTTGTTGGTTTTATATTTGTATCTCAAAGCTTTAGGCTTCAACAAGTATAGCAATTAAAAAAAAAGTAGATGTAATTATATATTTTTCGAAACAACACTGCCTACGTATATGTAATATTAAATAACAGAATAATTAATCAAAATTCTAATCTGCCACTTATCTGAACGCGATTGATTGACACTCCATGAGCAACATTTAAATTTAACTTGTTTTCCATTTGATTTCTGATTTCTGTTCGTTGCTTTTTTTTACTTATTTTTGTTCGAAATGGTAGTTTGCAAGTAAAACAGGAAAGAGATAATATTAGAGTAGATGGAAACTATCAGGTCACGTAACGAATTTAATAAATAATAACTTCTTGTCGTTTGGTTTGTCACGAACGCAATTTAAATGCACAAAGTTGACTTCTATACTATATATTACTATATCGAAACTCCTACAAATTTATTATGACGTCGTCCTTTAACCACTGGATAAACATTAATTATTATTATCTACTGATACACTGTATAGTGTGCTTGTGTTATTTATCTTGGAAATTGGGACGATTCCATTGACCTCTAAATTATTTTAATCTGCCACTGCTTTTTTGTTTACCTATACAAAATAAGTGTCAGGATATTACAAAATTAAACAAAAAAAGCTGATTTATTGAATTGTAAGTTTTAAGAAGAAAATCAACTTTTGGTTATAAATTAAGTATTGAGTCGATAGTATTGACTAAATTGTTTTTGAAATGTTTGTCCGAAAGGGCACTAAAATTTAGAAGACTTTAAAGTCTGGTAAAGTCAACATTTTTGTTTTAAGTAAATCTCTTTGATTAATTTTAGTTTTTACTTTGTAGGATAAGAATTGCCTTATATTTATTTCTGAGGTTTTCATGAAAAGTTAAATTTGTTTCCAGAAATTGCGTTTTTCTTGATGAAATTTTTCTTACTATTTTATTCCCTTTTGAATTCGTTTTTATTTCCTCTTAAAATTACTTTAACTTTCAATGACAAAAGTTGTCGTAATTTAAAAAAAATCTTACTTATAAAGGAAAACTGGTAAAAAATTAGGAAATTCAATTAAAATAAAATTAATTAAATGACTTTATAATCAGTAAATTTTAAAAAAATTCTAAATTTTAATGCAACTTCACTACAAACAATAAAAATAAATACATTTTGAAAAATGTTAAAAAATTTCGACAATGAATTTTCAAGAAACAAAAAAACAAACAAAAAAGATTTGCTAATTTAAAAAGAAATAACCAAAGTCGTTAAAAAGTCACTGACTAGTCCAAGAAAAATGGGATTTCCACGAGCGCAACATTGTTCATAAGAAGAAAATAACTTTCTTTGGTTTTCTCCTAAATTTAAACTTTCGGTCCTTGGGGGCTTTCGCGGAATTTAATCAAGAAAAATCAATGTTGTATTTTTAAATTACCTTGTTCCACGTTCTGCTGCTGCCGCTACTGTGGTGCTATATAATTTGAGAGATTACTTTTTTCTTAACGTGCAGCTACAGCTTTAAGCTCGCGAGCGAAGGGCTAAATTAAATAAACAGTGCTAAAACTATGATGACCCTTTGCAACAAAGAAAGCCGTAATCGTTTAAATTCCCTCGGCATCGTCGGCTGGAATTGCTTTTGTCTTAGCGATGCAAATCTTGCGGTGGATTAAATACAAGTTTACATAAATTTCCAGCTGGATAACAACTACAACTCGGAACTTTACACAGTGTGCCCTTTAAATTCGTGAAAATTTTTCGAAAGTTATTTTAAGACTTCTTTCAAAGAAAAAAAAATCCAATTTTATTTCAACTTTACAAAGTAATTTAAAAAAATCAAATTTTGAAAAAAAAATTGTTTTTTTAAATTAAATTTATGAACATTTTAGAAACGAAAAAATAAATATTAATTAAACAATTTAAATGTTTTCGGGAAAACGCACTATTTTTGAGGAAATTAGCGAAAATTTGAAACTTTTTGTAACGCCCTGTATACGAGAGAGCAAACATTTAGGCAACGACGGGTAAAATTACTCTCTCGGAGAAAGATACTGTGGAGAGATGTAAAACTAGGAAAACTGAGATGTGCTCGCATTTAGGCTTTGACCCACAAAGTGTGTACAAGAAGACGTGAGAGCAGGATGTGCGAGAAAAGGAGCTGCTTACGCCTCCTGCAAGGACGAATATTGATTCAATGGCTATACAACATACAAAACATCAGAGAGCGAAATGCGGCTCCCGAATTTAATATCTGGTTGACATGTAGGAAAGGTGCGCGCATATAAAAGTCGACATAAAACCGACGTTACCGAATTAATAACCTGCGGCAAATAATGTAACAGCAGGACCGATTCGTCGACTGACTTTTTTACTGCTCGCTCCTGCCGTTGCCGTTGCCGTTGCTGCTGTTTCTGTTGCTGCTGGTCGATTTTCCGAAAGCTCTGACCGGAATAAGAAATCGGGAAGCAGATTACGAAAGAAATTGTTTCATTGTCACGACTTTACAGTACATTAACCTTTGGATATGGAGCAGTGGTGTGCCAGCAGTAAAGTCTCATGCGATATTCATGTACACATCGATAGTGCAGTGCCACACAGAAACAGGAATACACAGCTGCCCCCGATATGCAGGACTTTCAGTTTATGGGTTTGAAAACACGCTCGCTGCTGAAAGCTGAAACATTCTCAGATGTCTCACTCGCTCGGTATTTGCATGGGATACACAAACTGCTCCGACTCAATTCTACTTGTTGTTTCGTTTTTTGCCTTTTAAGGGCTTCAAAAGGGTGACTTTTCCCTTTTGTGCTGTTCTCGTCGGCCGGGATATTGAATTATTAGTTTTCAATTAAATGTGACGTCTTTGTTTTCTTTTTTAGTATTGTTTTTTCTTTCTTTTTCTGCGGGACCAATTTATTTATTTTGCGTTCAATTGATGAAAAATTGGTTGCTTGTTATTTTGCATGGTTACAATTTTTAACTTTTTGTTGTTAAAATTGTTTCTATTTTGAGTAATATTTTTTGTAATTTGTTTACTTGAAAAAACTGTTATTGAAGTTTTTAATTAGAAATTAGATTTTTTTGTTTTGTAGAAGTTACATGTTATCTAAATATTCGTAGGAGGATATTTAAATAAACAAAAATAGTAACTATTTAGTAATTTGACAAAAAATTGTTTTTCGCTAACAAGTTTTAAAAAATAAATAATTTTTGAAGCAAAAAAATAACTGAAAATTTGTAACAATTTTTTTTAACGAATGTATTGCCATTAGTTGTAATATAATAAATGTTTTAAAGAAATATTACATTTTCGATTTCAAAATTTATATAATTATTTACACATATTTGAAAATAACTTTACAGATGAATCAAATGGACATTTAAATAAAGAGCAATTTTTTTAAATAATATATTGTACAGGACAGGACTTTTTCCAATGGAAAACTTTCCAACATTTATAAAACTTTCTGTTCGCAGTAAACAAGCACGTATTTCCAACGAAAGATAAGAATATTTATAACACGAAAAAAAAACTTCGTTTTTTTTTGAATTATAGCCAAAAGAAAAAATAATTTAAAAAATCAATTGCCGGCAATTATGCAAATATCATCTCTTCTCATCTTTTGCAAAGAATATAAAAGAAGAAAAAATAACGTTGGAAAATGTAATCCACTTATCGTTTATAAATAATTCAGGGGAAAACAAGAAAGGCACATAAAATTTTATCCGCAAACAGTGCTCTGTTTCGGCGCTTCGACGAAAAGAAAAAGTATTTAAAAAGTGGATTTGTCGACAGTAAAAACACCCCTAAAAAAATACACAAACTCGAAACGCAACCCCTCGTATCATTAAGTCATCAATTATTCCACTTCGTTTGTAAATATAGTACCAAAACAAAAAAATATATGCGCAGTTATAAATAAACCGGATAAAAAATAAACTGTAAAAACCTATTAAGGTTTTCCAATTAAGGACTTCAATTCGTTCGGTTAAACTGAAGCTGTTTTGCATAATTAGACCTAACAAAGGCTTTGTGTTCGAAATTACTGGATCGATTCATTAAAGTTCATTAATCATAATGGAAAGTGAGAGCCAGTTTATGGAAGTCGCCGTCAATTCACGAACCATTTAATGAATGAACATTTTTTCTAATTAAACAATTGCTTATTCAATCAACCAGTGGTCGATTCTAATTACACGTTAACATCGTATAAGAGGACTTAATTATACACAAAGAATTCGATTGTTTGTAATTTCCAAAACAAAAAAAAAACAATGCTCCAGCAGCTGTGATGAAGATCGCTCAAGGAGCAAAATGTGCGTAATTACATTAAATCCGGCACAAACGGCTTTGCAAAGAAAACAAAGGGAAAAGTTTCAGGGCGTCGGAAAATGGGGTTCGTTCGCCACTTGTTCTGCAGATATTCCGAGAGAAGTTAAAGAGTTAAGCAAATCTTTGTTTAAGCCGATAAAAATCCGCTACTGGAAGCCGAATCGAGTTTATGGAGTGCAAACTGTTTCGGCACACAAATTAAAACTGATGTAGTTGCAGTTGGAGGGCTAAAATAATTGCAGAGATCAGAATTGTTGTTTTTTGTTGCTTTTTTGGCAACTGCATTATACGCACAGCGGGACACGTGCGTTGGAGGACATTTGCATTTGTAATTTTTTTGTTATTTTTTCGTTTCATGTAAAAACTGCTTTTTCCCACAGGATTTCTCGCGCATTTACATTATCCGCTGCCGCTGTTTCCAGGAAAGTGTATTTTTTCACCAACTTATAATGGAAATGATTCGGAATGCTATTAATGAGCAAATTAGCGACTATTATGCCAAGGACATTTTCAGCCTGTAATTATAGTTATTAACCTAATGGCGAAAACAACACTGTTTTTAACAAACTGCCGTAATTTAAAATTTTAATTAAAAAATGTAACGACGCAATATTATAAAGTGTACTAAGAATTAACTATGTACAGGCTGTCGGAACCGTTTTCGGTACATAATTTTTAATATTTTTTCAAATATGCAAATTCAGTATACTCGTGCGAAGAAAACAAACTGTCGGTTATGTAAATTAGCGCCACTGACAAAAACAAGTAGGATTAACGTTAAAGGCCGACTTATTTTCTATTTGTTCTGCCATTAAAGAGTGCTTTAAATGATACAATTAGGTATACAGAGTAAATAGTAATAGCTAAGTAGTGCCTCTCATTACGAACGGTGGTCATTGGAAGATATTCAAAAGGATAAAGAAAACACCGAGGATAAGCAGTAAGTTAAAGGAAAAGTTTGCGCATAAATAGAAGGCAATTAGGTAAGAAGATCTGCTTGCCAATTTAATTACTTGCCGATGACACTTTTATGTTTTATTTTTGTTATATTAAATAAACAGCAATTCTTTTTTCTGGGAAATTTTTCACTCAGCTTCACTTTTGTCAGTTTAAAAGCGCGTGCGTTCGATGGATATGGAAAAATGTTGTTATAGTTCTTTTTAAAAGAAAATTACATAAAGAAGTGGAAACGACTCAAGCCCGAGACATGATAAATGCATAGTTGCTTTCACTGTTGCAGTTATTCCCGCATTGTTTGCATTTTTTACCGCCGTTTTTTTCTTCTGGCGGTTCTCCAAACTGGCTGCCCATTTTATTGTGTTCGATATACGCTCGCAACGCTCCAGTTATTTATTTTCGTCTGCATGGACGACAAGTTCAAGAACATTTGCAGCGGCTCTTAAAGTTAACGCGCTGCCCATTATCGTTCAGTTAATTTGCGCGACTAATTAATATATAGGATTCCCGGGGAAGCCCGCCGGACGTAAAATGCAAATTGCGTCATTTAATTAAGGGATGCACGACATCTGCGAGATTAATAACCTTTTAGATTGTTATAAATCTGTAAATAATTATTGCATCAAACATGATTAATAGCCGTTGGGAAATATGTTTTTAGTAAGTCATTCGGTTGTTTTTTGCGTTTGTTTTGTGAACAAGGAGCAGAGAAAGAGCGAGAAAAAAAAGGGAGAAATGACGAGCGGAAATTTACGACCTAAATTATCTCCGCCCGTTTCATTAAGAAAAGTTGCCACGTTTACTCGGCGTACATGCTGAGGGACGGAAACTTTTATAACTGGCCCACATGACGCAATAACTTTGTTATAAATAAACACACAAAAGGGCACTATAAATTATTTTGCCGGCTAAGCTGATGTAAGTTTGTGTTGCCTTTTCGAGTTTTGCTTCATAAATTTATATTAGATTAGATTTTTCTTAGGGTCTTTGTTTTTATTTAATATTCGAGGGTTGTTTTTTGATATACGAATAATGTTCTGATGGAAAAAATTACATTTGTTCTCTGAGTTTTTGCTGATGCCATTTTTTTTTTAATAATGTTTGAAAACTTTAGAGTTTTGCAAGAAAGATCAACTTTAAAGTGCTTGTTAAAGTTTTCAATGATAAAACTTTTCCTCATTTTTAAAGGATAATTTAAACGGAACAGATTAAAAGATTAAGTAAATATAATTAATATTGATTGAATCCTTAAGTGACTCATTTAATTTTATACAGTTTACGATCAAAGGTTTAGTATCCTCTTTTCAATGTTTGCTTTTTATATTAGGCAACCTAAAACATTTTTAAATAGTTATAACCTAGTAAGGGTCCAAAAACCTAAATTAAATAATTTTTAATTGGCTTTATAATTTGTCTTTGAAGAATTAAATTCAAAATTTTTTATAGCAAAAAATAATTTTCAATTCATTGTTTTTTATAAGAAGAAACAAAAGATAAAAGCAAAAATCTTAATTACTTTTTCAAACAGCAAACAGTTATTAAATTTAGAGAAAATTTAAGAAAAAAAAAATTGAGTTAAATGTTTAAAACCATCGTGTAACAGAATCCGCCCGCATTTATCATTCTAGCGCTAGACATTACCAAATTACAAAATTTCAGCTGGTCTCCGCTCTATTTAGTCTATTTTCCGGCGTTGTTACTTGAACATGTTGCTTAATCATATGAAATGCATGCCCATTTACGCTCTGCTGTTAGCAACCGAGAATATAGTACAGTGCACGCAACAGCAGCGTGATTCCGAGCGTCGCGACGCCCATCTGCGAGCCGTCGACTACCACAGCAAGTGCGACGGACGGACGGCCGAAATCAGGAACACGAACGATTGATGTTAATCAACATACACTTCGCTCCACTTACTCTTAACTTTCGGTCAAGTCAAGTCGAGTCGATACACGCACTAGTTTTTCTTTCCGGCAACAGGCTTTTAAATCATTTTATAACAAATCCCATTAAAGTCCACGAAACCTTTACGGAAAAAGTATAACGAAGTATAATAAATAGCAAGAAAAAATTTGTTCTGTTTCTAATTTTGTATAATGTACCTACATTAAACATCAAAAGGAACTATCGATTAGGGTTCGTTACCCTACTTCACAAAGAATGCAGAAGTAATCGGAAGCCCATCTGGAGTCCCATCGAGAATATCAAGTGAAGCGCTGATGCGACATATCATTGCCACAGATAGTTTTAAAGGCGTCCATTTATTACGGCTTTATCAACGCCATTTATCAAGCGTCTGTCGAATTTCCCGAATGTTTTGGAAAAAAGGCACCCCACGCACTCATCCACCGAACACCGAAATCTTTATCGTTTGTCGGTCAAGGTCTGTTGGCCGCGTTGAGTACATGCATTACGCAACTGCGAGAGTACCTATTTGATGATAACGTTCCGGTCGTTGTGCGGGAAATTAATAATAAACGAGCGCTAATGCGAGTGTGCATTTGATGGTGGAAAAGGCGAAAACGCGAAAGGACGATAACCTCCGCGCTCCGATCTTATCGGCCCGCTGATAAATTGCATCATCGGTGGCAATATACGCGCGATTTCTCTCGCTCCATGTGCATATTTGCATTGAAAACAATTGGAATATCTGCGCCCCGAAATGCACTCATATTTATTTATAATTATCGTCGCACTGGGTGTGCATTTCTATATTGATTTGTAATTTGTATAATGTATGCATGCAAGGCAATTAAAATTAAAGCGAGAAATGGCATACAGCGGCCGTCTGGAATTGATTAGGAACGATTAACTGCGTGTCGTATACTTTCAAGTCATTCAACATGAAAAGCTTTATTATTGCTATACGACTGACTGAAATAATAAATTCTATTTCTATTGATTTTTACATTAGCTCGGAGGTTTTCGGTGTGTGTGCTCCGTATACTCGTATATGGAACAAATTAAGTATAACTGATCTGACACTCCGGTCTATTGATTTATTGTTTGTGCAATAGATATAGTAATAACAAGTCAATCAATGAACGACTTCTCGGAGATTGTTATTTGTTTTTAACGGATTTATTAAATTTTCCGATTTCTGATGCAACAATCCATATCTAATGAAATCAATTAAAAGTAGTTATATTTACACTCATCTTTATCTGGATGGATATGGAGGTACTTTTTTTATTAAATCTCTATGAACTGAATAAACATTAGATAATTTTTTTGCGATAGCATTTGTCGATGATATATTGTTTTACGCGAACATTTAATTTTGTGACAAAAATCTGCATAATTTATGTGCTAAATATTAAATATCTTACCTAAGTAATAAGCAAGGAATTTGAAATATTTATCAGCAATGTAAATTATACCTTAAGAAATTTTTTAGCATTTTTATAAAGTTTTTTCCGAAAAAAAAACCGCAAAATTTATTGATTTATGCAAATCTATGTAAATACATTAAAACAGAGTAAACGGAAATGCAACCGAATCTATTTAACAATTGATAATGGGATTCCCCGCACAGTCATCCTGCCAATCAATCAGCTGACGAGCAAAACAAGCAATAAAATTCGGTAATAAATCTTTCGACTTATTTCCAATAAACTGCACGTAAAAAAATTCTAGTTATAACTCGCGGCTATCGCGCCGTGTATTTTTCTATGTTATCAGAAAAACAATAAAAAGAACTAATAAAAAATATTGTTTTCCCAGTGTAATTAATATATTGACCTTAGAGGAATCGATGAATTTTCTCACAAATGGAGCTGTTACGTGAGCCTATGAAAACTTCTCGTATTTTTCCGCCTTCATGAACCCATTTTTCGCACCGAAACTGCGCGCGCGAGAAAGCTCTATGCGAAAGCGAGAAAAAAAGGGTTCTAATATACCTCAGCCGCCGCAATATTCGAATCCGGGGGGGCGAAATTTATGTGGCCGCATTGTTGCTTGCGATAATTTAAACAATGAATGGATGCAATAACGAAAGCACGAGGAAGAACAATGAAATAATCGATATGCGGTCCGAAAGTTATTTACCCCGTTGTTGGGGGCGGGCGAAAGACACGTGCCGTGCACCTCCACACACACACACACACACACAGCAACTTTTCTAAAAGCGAACTTTCGGTTAGAAAAGACTAACGAAAACAGAGTATAGTCAGAAATAAAAATACAACTGCACTCACCTTCTTCGATCAGCTGAGCGGGCAAGTTTTTTGGTGTTGCGTCGGTTTAAATTTAGAATTGTTGGCGGAGTGTTGCGGCAGTAAAGGAGCGTGTGCGACGACTGTATGCGGGTTTCACTGCTGCTGGCTTGCAGTACTAAAGACTATCGAACGCGGTGGAGGAATTTCCACTGGCCTCTGCACTTGCGGTTCGCTCTGTTTTATTCACATTTTCACTCCCCCACTTTGAGGCGGCTCATGCGCTGGGGTGACTGCAAAACATATGATTAATAGTAATGAGCACCTCGACGATTATCGTGACAGTATCGTTGTACTTGATGTAAGGATATGTTTTCCACCCACCCCCGCATTAAACGTCCAGCACAATGGCAAAACAGCAGTAATGATGTCCTTTGACAAATGCGAATCCCTTTATGCTTTGCAGAACAAGTGCCCCCTTGATTTTCCCTCGTTGTTTCACTTTTGTTTCCTTTTTATGTTCTGCAGATTCTGTTTTCATATTGTCTCAACACTTTATCACAATGATTTTATCTGTAAAGACAACGGATTTGCGGATGTAATAAACGATTATCTATTTTTAACATATGTAATGTGTTTTTGTTCCTTGGCAAGGACCAAATTTATAAATTTTGTTAAGCAATCGCTGAAATTTTGATTTTGTTTTGACTCGTAACTATTTTGCTACGGGTTGTGATAGCTCAAAAAAGCACTTTGTAATAGACTGTAATGAACACTATATGATCTTGCTCGCAAGGAGGCTGAAGACATAAT
>JASKGO010002217.1:0-13198 GCA_030556065.1 Holobus sp. GC000080
ATTTCGGTTGGAAAATAGCGCGGTAATTCAAATTTCAATTTATCTCCTCGAACTTATTTACTCCTGATAAAAATCCCCGATTTCGTTAAGATTCGAATTTATATGAGTTCTTATTTACGGAGCGCGCGAAAATTAAATTTCGGTTGGAAAATAGCGCGGTAATCCAAATTTCAATTTATCTCCTCGAACTTATTTACTCCTGATACAAATTCCCGATTTCGTTAAGTTTCGAATTTTTTTGAGTGTTTATTTACGGAGTGGAAAGTGTTTCTTTCGATATAAATATTATTTATAGCAATTATTAGCTCTGAAAAGAGCTGATTGATTGTGTTTTCGATGAAAGTGCCTGAAATACAACAATTAAATAGAAAAGAACTTTAATTAAATGTTTATTTTACTTTAAACTACAATTATACAATAAATTTACAATAAGATTGATAAAATTAACCCATTTAACAATAAAAACTTATATTATTTAAAAAATGAAGCTAATTATTGCTAATTTGAATTTAAACTAACAGAATTAAAGGAACTAACTTAAAACTTATTGAAAATAATAAAAAATAACCCTAAATAATGAATTTAATAATAATTAATTCATAATATATAAATAAATAAATAAATAAGAAGTAAAATCGGATTAGATTTAATGAAAAAATAACTAAGAGGAATTTTTGTTGCAAAGCGGCTAATGACGAACGGTTAGAATATAAGTAATAATTATTGAAACAATTAAGAAATTTGATTGACTTCGACTTTCAATATTTTCAACAGAGGTTAAATTTTTTCTTTTTAATAAGAGTAATAAAAAGAAGAGTCCATTTAAGGTCCACAAGACCATATCCGGGAAGAGTAACGGTAAAATCATGTAAAATATTAAAATATATTATTAAATATTATATTTTATAAACAATAGAAAATTGTAAACACATTTCAATAAAAATTAGAATAATTTTATTTATTTTTGTTTTCATTCATCTTCATTGGCAACATCAAAAGGTCAATCGGCCCGAAGCATTTTTTACCAAGTACAAATAAATAATAAAGAGATTGAAAAAATGAAATTTCTCCAAATCAAATATTAAATATTTAACACAAAAACCGCAAAAAAAAATATTAACAGAACACAATAAAAAATAGTTCTTCATAGTCTAAAATAAAAATAATCCAATCATTATTGTTTTTATATTAGTTTAAAGTGGTTTAAACAATACCATTATCCAGTAGTGATATTTTTAACAATATTAATTTCAATTGTTCCTTTTAGAAGTTTTTAAAGGATAATTAACACTTGCCAAAGCAGTGAAAGTGGCCGCAGATTCTTTAACATCATTCATAAAAGCATTTAGTTCGATTTTATACTTTCCTTCGGGAAATAACGGCGGCAACTTGCTGCTATCAATGGTAAGTCCATCCGCTTCATAGTATCCCTAAAAACAATGAAGCAAGTAATAACTAAGTTAATGAAAACAGCAAAAAAAATATATATAAAAACAATAAATTTACAGGGCTTATAGGGCAATTGGTGAAGTTTCCATAATCTTTAAATATTCGAACGCCATAATAATTGTTCTTCAAGGCACTACAGCCATCCACTGTAGACTGAATGCCCACAAATTTATAATCCATGTTCAAAAATTTGAAAATTTTGTAATGAAACTGAAAACAATTTTATTTTATTATTTTTTCTCATCATTATTATAGGAAAAGAAAATGTTCACTTAAAAATTACTTACTTTGACTGCATTCATTATTACTTTGGGATAGAAGGAAACTTTAAATATTGTAACAGTCCTATTGAACTTGTAGCTTTCGGCCGTAGAAGGATTTAGAAGTCTTTCATCAACCCTGTCTAAACTAACGCGGTCGAAAGAGGCCGTAAAAGTATTTTGATAAAACTGAAATTGAAAATTTTCATTTAAATGTCGTAGTTTTTGTTTTATTAAAAACAGTTATTATTGTAAACAGTTAGGATGGATCATTACATTATCATTTTGATTCGTTTTCACGAATGCTGAACACCAAACAAACAAAACTATTAGCAATTTCATTTCTATTATGCAAAAATTTCGTTGTTTTTCGCTTTATATATTTCGATTTTCCTCAGGGGAATTATGTTATCAATTATATCTTAACAATAATTTGTTTTGTATTGTATACTCGACAGTTCATTTACGTTATACGCATTTGGAAAATAAATAATAATAAATAATGACATTTTAATAATGTTTCAAGTTTTCATTAATTTTGCAGTTTTTCTAGTTCATTTTACACTTTCTTTTCAACTGTTTTTAAACTATTTTTCCGTAATATTTAAAGCTTTTTCTTTTATATACTAAAGAAGCATTATATAAGAATACTAAAAACTTATAAATTAAAAGCAAATATTATAAAAATTAAAGTTTTAGCAACAAATATAGAAACAAATTGAAACAATAAACAAATCATAATAAAACGGCAAATTTTAGTGTTTTAGCAAGCTGTGGAAACTTCATTTATGAAAAATTCAAGTTCAAAGTGATACTAAAAAGTGCAATTAACGATTTTCAAACTAAATTTTAAGAATATCAATACATTAAACATAAAAATTAAATAAATTTGCGCGCTCTCACTACCTTTTGACCCTAAAAAACCAGGAAATAGTAAACTTGTGATTAATTTAGCATAAAATAAAATAGATTTTTAGCATAAACAATTATCAAACTAAAGTTTAAGGACAAACTTTCTTAGAAATTATTAAATTAACAGCATAATTTAACTTCAAACGAATTCAGATTTGAAATTGAAATTTTAAATCAGCCGCCATCTTTGCAGGATTCTTCTCTTGTTTTTTTCACACCTAACCTGAAAAACGGTGAAAAATTTTGAAAACCTTACGTGTTTCCAGCTTTTTCCAAGAAAAACCACATAAAATACCCAAGAATTTTACTTTTAAGCAAACAAATAATGAAAACAAAGCGCCAGGAACGCAGCAGAAGCAACAGCAGCAACTCAGAAGACTCCCCAAAACGGAGGAAGTCTTCAAGCAGCAAAGGACGAAAATCCGAAGCAGATTCCTCGAAATGGGACAGTCCTGAAAGGAGGCGATCACCGGGAAGGCACAGGAACAGAGACTCTTCGAGAGACCGCAATAAACGAGGCGAAAGACACGACAGGAGGGCTCATCAAAGGGAAGACAGACATGATCGGTACAATGATCGAAGGAACAGGAATTACAATGCACAGAGGAGTCCTAAAAGAAGACGCAGGAGTCGCAGCAATTCGTTCGATCATTCCAAAGCGGTATGGGGCAAACACGACCAAAGCTACGGCGAAAGAAAGGAGGAAAAACCTAAAGAAAAAGAGAAACCCAATTTTGGACTGAGTGGAAAGCTAACTGAGGAAACCAATACCTATAGAGGTGTTGTTATAAAGTACAGTGAGCCTCCGGAGGCTCGCAAGCCGAAACGCCGTTGGCGTTTGTACCCTTTCAAAGGTGAGAAAGCAATGCAAACGTTGTACATCCACAGAGAAAGTGCTTATTTAATTGGTAGAGACCGCAAAGTGGTTGATTTGCCTGTTGATCATCCCTCTTGTTCCAAGCAACATGCTGCCCTTCAATATAGGCTGGTTACTTTTACAAGGGACGACGGCACAAGTGGCAAAAGGGTGAGGCCCTATTTGATTGATTTGGACTCAGCTAATGGGACTTTTATCAACAATAAAAAGATTGAGCCCAAGAAGTACGTGGAGCTGCTGGAAAGGGACGTTATTAAATTTGGATTCAGTTCGAGGGAGTACGTCCTTTTGCATGAAAACAGCAAAGACGAAACGCAGGACGACGATGTTAAATTAGAAGACGAGCTACCGATAAAAAGCGAAGTGAAAACTGAAGAGGAATAAATAATAATTACTTTAATTGGAACTCTCTTAAATCTAATTAATGTCTTAACGTATTTTAGTTCTATTTTTCCTGTAAATCCTTAAGGAATTAGTTAAGAATTATCTGATTTTTTTGTTTTTAATAAATAAACTTTCAGTTGCTGTGGAAATCAAAATCAAATCAACAAAAATTGTTTTTGTTTTATTACAAATTGTAAAATATATTTTTTTAGTTTTTTACAATAATTTCAGTGCTGTTTTAAACAATTGTTTAGTTTATTTAATAAAAACACAATGGAAATTAAAGGAAAATTGCAATAAATAAAGTTACGTCATCTAAAAATTATTTAAGTATGTTTTTTGACAAGTTAAAACATAACCCCACTATTTTTTTTCCATCACTTCTCATCAGTAAAAATCAGAAATATTTCGAAATACACAGTGATGATTGCTTCCATTCGAAAGTAAGTGTGAAGCGCACAAATAAATTTCACCTTTGCACCGAAAAAAAGCACAGAAATTGTTAGAAAATCATTGCAAAAATGGCGTTGCTAGGCAATATTTTAGCAAGAAATTTCCCTGTAGCAGTAAGAAGAACGCTGCCAACGCGATTGGTGCAGTCAACAGCTGCTAAACTGGACAAGAAAGAGTATGAAATAAATCCTAGCTTTAAAAACATCATTTTGATACAAGAATTTGAATTTAATTAATTGCAGAGTATCAGTAGTGTTTGTAAAAGCCAATGGTGAACGCATAAAAGCCAAAGGAAAAGTTGGAGAATCCCTATTGGACGTTGTCGTGAACAATTCTGTTGATTTAGATGGTTTTGGTGCTTGTGAAGGAACTTTAACATGCTCCACATGTCATCTGATTTTCAAACAAGAGGATTTTGATGGTTTACCTGATAAGCCCACTGATGAAGAACTGGATATGCTGGATTTGGCTTATGATTTAACAGATCGATCCAGATTAGGCTGCCAAATCATTCTGAGTGAAAAATTGGATGGACTGGAAGTACAAGTGCCTGCTACAATAAATGATGTTAGAGCTGCAAATTGATTTGTTGAAAATTCAGGGTAATTATTATTTTTCTAAGTAGTAAATTTGTTTTTTTGTTTGTTTATAATGTCTAATTGTTTATAATTAGTACACTTGATTTAAAATTCAAATGTTTTCCACGACAGCAACGAACAAAAGCATTGAAAAAATCTATGGTAACGAAAAACAAAAGTTTTGTAAAATTGCAAATGGAAAATAATAAAAAAACAAATTTATTTGTTTAATTAGGAATTGTTTAATTGATTTTTAAAGATTTAATTGTTTAACTTATAGATTTTTATTATTATTAAATGTTTTAAGAGATTGTAATTACTGTTTATTCTACGTTTTAATTGTGTTAAACATATCTAATGATGAAAAATGAAATATTTTTTTATTCCTAGATATAATTAAGTTCTAGAGACTAGAATTATTAATTAAAGTTTTAATAAACTCGTTTTAAATAAATATAAAGTCATTGTGTTTTAAATTTTCAGATGTTTCCTATGGCAATTGAAAACAAATGCTGCTATTGTCAAATAAATTAACAACTTAATTATAAAACCCAAAAAGTAATGAATTAAATAAAAGAAAATGTTAGTTATTTCAGAAAAAAAAAGTGAAAACAATTGTTGCTGCATTAAAAATAATTATAAAACACTTGCTGATGTAATGAAAATTAAACTATTTTGTTGTTTTCACTTAAATTTTACAACTAACATTCCTTTAAAAGCAATAAAGTAAATAGTTTTAGTTTTATATAAGCAAAATAAAGAATTTTCTATAAAATTCTTAACGTTTTTTGTTTTTTCACTAATGGCATTAAATTTATTTAAATATCCCGCTTGAAGTTTTAGTTAGTAACTTTTGTTGGCATACAATGCGAATCCCTAACAAATCCCTTAAATTGGTACCAGTGGTGTTAGTAAATGAATGAACAGCAGAGGAATTTGTTGTAAAATTAATTAATTAAACAAAAACTAGAAACAATTAACGATTGCAAACAATGACGGACCACGAGAGAGCAGTATACGCAAAGTTAGAGGCAATAAAAGAGATTAGGTATGTTGAAATGGGAAAGTTTTCCCCAAAATTAACTGTAAAATCAATACATTCAGAAGCAAGACCATACAATTGGAGAAACTGAAAGCGAAATTAATCCTGGAAATCGAGAGCCAGGACCAGGAAGACAAATGCCTATCGGAATACAAATCGGAGATGGAAATGCTTCTGCAGGAAAAGATGTCCCATGTGGAGGAATTGAGACAAATACATGCCGATATAAATGCTGTGAGCACAAATTACACATTTCTACTGGTATTTTATAAATTATTAAATTGATTATTAGATGGAAGGAGTAATTAAGCACGCAGACGAAAGTCGCAATAGATCATTGGCGAATGCGGCCCGTTTGCACGAAGAATATCTGCCATTGAAAAGTGAAGTGGACAGATTGAGAAGAGATTGCTTAGGATTGGAAAGGCTGCCGGATTTGCATGAAGAGGAAGGAGTCAACATATCAGCCGAGTAATTATAATTGAAAAAACTTACAGCTTTAGGTGTTTTATGTGTAATTAGGTTAATTTTCAGGCGTTTGGCTACTTTGTTTACTTCAAAGCCGCCCACTTTGAGTTTCAATAAGAACAGTTCTGATTGGACGAGGCCGTTGACAACGCCGGAGAATCAAATGAGCCTGGCGCCGCCGATGCCGCCGACGTTTTTGCCGCCTCCGAATCCGCTGCGATTGGTTTCCAGCAATAAACCGGATACCGCAGTTCGACAGTCACCATTGGGTGGACAAGGGGGACCTCCAGCTAGTAGCTTCAGGTCCGACATTGTCAACATGAGGTGTTTATTTCATATTTCTATTTATTGGTTCACTTATTTGTAGTTTTTTTATATATTTTTTCCGGTTTTTCATATTTTAAAATTAGTTTTTGACTTGTTTGTGAATGTAATATGAAAGGTACTTACACTTTGTTTGTTTGCAGGCAACAGCCGCCTCCGATGAAGTCTTGTTTGAGTTGCCATCAGCAAATCCATCGTAATGCTCCAATTTGTCCGCTTTGCAAGGCCAAATCCAGATCTAGGAATCCGAAAAAGCCGAAGAAAAAGGACCATTAACTGCCGTTAAAGGATTCCTAAGCAGGGTGGATGCAAAACACATTTTTATTATGGTAATTAGCGATTTTTGCATTTTTTATGGTGTTTTTTTTTACATTTTTTATGCAGTTTTTTGCATATTAATTTAATTGCAAGCAAAAGAAACAATTTTAATTTATTTTCAAGTGATTTTTGTTTTCCATGACAACAGTTAGCTGCTTGTCAAAAAAAAAAAAATTGTTTTCCTTTACTTTATTTTTTTATTAACTTCATCAGAATTTAATTAATTACGGCCTAATGGTAGACATATTACACCAATGCAGTAATTTAATCAATTTATAATTGTAAATCTGACATTATCAATCCACCCTGCACAAAAAGAAAACATTTTTAAATGTACTTTTTAGAAATATTATTACTATAAACGTAAATGTGCCATCAGTAACAATTTTCAGTAATTAAGGTAATTAATTAGTGTGTCGTCTATAAAACTTACATCACTTGTACTTTAAGTGTAATTAATTAATAATTATTTACTTTCATGCTGGCATTACAGCATTAAATATTTAAGAAAAATAATTTTATGTAGAGTGAACCATTGTAATGAAACAAAAACAAACAAAATAAATAATTTTCATTTGAAAATCCACAGCTTACTTAATTATTAATTAAGATTTTCAGTAGGAATTGTTACTATGACCTTAATCAATCAGACAAAAAACAATTTGAATGATTTTCCCGCTTACTATTCGAAATTTTCAAACTATAAAAGCGCCAAAACCAAAAGTACGTTTCATCGATGTCCAGTAATACCGCTCCCAGTTGTTTTTCGTTACTTCCACCTCTGTTTTTGGTACTCCTGTCTGCGTCAGTTTCACCTCTGTATGGTCCTCCTGAAAAATATCAAAGATTTCCTTTAAAATTTCCGCTTAAATACAAAGAAAAAGAAGAAATTTACCTTTTGATTGATTTCAAAAGTAACAGTTGAATAAATACCAGCTGGCCACTGCTTGTATCGCCACTGCTGAACGATTTTCTTATCAGGTACGAGTTCCTCGAATGTGCCAACGATGTTGCCGCCAAACAATTCGAATTTGCCGCCTTTGAATAGTTCCAATTTAACGCGGCCTGCTGTGAAAGCGGTGACCATTTCGATTCTGGTCAAAGCGTTGTAAAACTCTTCGGCTTTGCACTGAAATTTCTCCGTCATCTTAACACTGCCTGTTTCGATCTTCAGTCCAACATTATTGGCAGTATCCTTGGAGACCACCGGTTCCATATTAACCTTCTTATTGAAACCGCTGGTCAACGTCTTGACGGCATCGGGTTTAATGGCCGGATCTCCTTTCTTCGGTAGAATCATTCCTTTCGAAAATTCAATGCGCAAGCTGTCCACGTAGGATTTGAGTAAATTGCGCACAATCGGTGTGCCTTCTTTAATCATGATGGTCTTCAGTAAATGCGCCTCTTCGCTGTTTTCCTTTATTGTTATTTGAATCTTAAAAAAATAATTTATATATATTTTTTTTTTAATAAATTAGTAGTAAATTATAAAATAAAAGTTTACTTACATCAAATTCAGAAACGTCGTTCTCTTCTGATAAATTCGGAACAGTAATCAAACCGGAATACTCAGTTTTATCACCATTTACCATTCCAGTCCACTTTACCACTAAATTCCACTCGTAGAAAAATATCAGCTTGCCTTTTCGGTTATTGGCCGATGCTTCGCCTTCGCATTTGTCCACTTCTTTCACCACTAAATTGGCTTTTGCAGTGGGAATCTGCACATTCTTGAACAGCTCTTTGAAGCGATCCTGAGACCATGCAGTTGCATTTCGCTCAGTCCAATGCCAATTGTTTACGTTTACAGCATCTGGACGTTCTTCAACAATCCATCTGGGATCTCCTTCGCCCCATTTAGCCATTCTAAAGTGCAATTAACCGAAGGAAATTAGTGTATATCTATTAAAACGTGCGTTAAATGTGCTACCAAATGAGCAAACTTTAATTTTGATTAAAATTACCTTGGTTATATATTATAAAAAAAGCAAATGCTTGAAAATCTTACAGAGGTTTGTATTTTTTGCTTCTGCACACGGAGAGCTCGCACTGTTAACTAATAACCGCTTAATTTGTGAATTAAAGACATAGTAAAGACGAGGGAATTTTCTAGAAATTACTTCTTCCAGAAAATTTCTAACCTTAAAATGTGTGCCTGCTAATTTGGTGTTTGGTGGATTGCCTATGATGCTACGAAATTCCCACTGAAATTTGAATTCGAAATGATTTAATTAAATAAAAAAGCAATTAATGCTTTTTAAATGAAAAATTTACAAGAATGTAAAGTAGAAAAGCTGTAGTTTTACAAAGAAGATAAATATAAGAAGTAATAATATAAAATAACCTGAAAAATAAAGTATTCAGGTGGTATTCAGTTACAAAAACAAAAATTATTTACATTAAAAAAGTATCCTTAGAAACTTGTTATTTTTGCATTGTTTCTTTAAATTTTCAATCAATCAGCTGCAATTAACAATCAATCAAATAAAAAATCAAAAATTGGTTGATAGATTTACTAATATTGTAAGGAAAAAGTTAAAAAAAGGAAACAATGCCTGAAAGAGAAGTATTGCTGCAAATGTGAGTATTTAAACACAAAAAAAAATATCAAAAAACCAACAAAAGTAATAATAAAATTTCAGAAACAATGCAATAATGGCAATAGATCCAAATAAACCACCGATGGATCGTCATCCGAAACAGCACCAAGGAATAAACCCACTTTTGATGACGATGCGCCAAGAATTGCATTGTATAAAGAAAATCACATTTACTGTAAGTAAAAACTTCAATTTTTATGGTTTTTCCCATTTATTTCCAATTTCCAATGAAACAATAAAATTTCCATAGCAACGCCGCAAGAAACTGTTTGATTTACTAATGAAAGACTTCTCACAAGAAGAAAAAGAATTGCGACAAGTCGGATTGTCTTACATCAACGAAGTAAACTAATTCATTCTCTTTTTGAAGAGAAGGACTTGAAGGAAAATCAAAATTTAAAGTAAATACATGAGATTTTTATTAACACCCATTAAAAAAAAGCACAAAAAACAAAAAACTAAATTCGTACAATGGAACCGGTGATCCTTGCAATTAACGGAGCAAAAGTATCCGTATCTAAATTGTCCCACTTGATTTTTAATATATTTTCCACTAATTTGAAATCGGACGGCTCGTAATTTTTCACTCGGATCAGAAAAACGTAAAGAGTGCTTTCAGCAAACGGTTGCGAATCATCGCAAAGCGGATGGAAAACAGGCGCCACTTCACCGGGCACCTGATCCAAGTGTCTCACCACCAACACCCTATGCATGAGCAGTTTTTCTTTGTAATTGTTGAGCAAAATTCCGTAGTCTTTGCGAGCCTCAGCAGAGCTATACTCTTCCTTGGGCAGCTCCAGAACAGTTTTATTTGGACTGCCAAGCTGGCACATTGCCAGTTCAGCTAAATGCTGAACAAGCCTTTGGATTTCCTCTTCTGTCCTGTCTCTGTACAGGTAAATTAAAACTGAGGGCTTTTTGGAGCGTTTGATTTCCTGTAAAGCAACCTCCAAGGCAGCAAACACCTCAGAGGAAACTTCAGGGTGCAGTCTCTGTATTTCTTTCGTCGTGTTACATTTTATGGAAACCGCAGCTGGGTTTCCGTTAATAAGAACAGCAAAAAAAATGGCAAGAATTAAAACCGGAATTCCAAGGAGAACCAATGGATTAAAGGGCCATTTTTCTTCCTCCAATTTTTCATTTACCTTAGAGGTATTTTGCAAACGTTGCTTTCTGTTTTGTTCCTGAACTACCTTAGGGTATTTTTGTGTGAATTCTTCAGCTTCAGATTCAATTTGCTCATCAGAATTCTCATCTGAATGCTGCAATTTGGTTTCATTCGAATGTGATCTTAAAGCATAGTTTGTTCTGTATGTAGGACGTCTTTTACACGCTGCAGTTCTATCAGACAGCTACAATATCTACTTATTTAATATAAATTACTACATTTAACAATAAACTTACTTTCTTATCAACAACTGATGACATGTTAAGAATCTTTAATTTCAAACAGCAATTTCCTTTTTTGTGGCTAAAAAAACACTTTTGGAAAATTTAAAGAGCTAATTTATTGATCTACTTAATTTATATTGTTTATCTATCAGAAAATGACAATAATTTGAAATAATCAATGGAAAATAAATAAAAACAAAGGAAAATTAAACAAATCTAACCTCTGTAAACGTGCACTGTTAAAAATGTTTACAAAATATGTAGGCAACTAACAATACAGCATTTCAAATTTAAATAATATTTTTTTTTAACTTTTCATTGTATTTTTTCATTTAAAATGCCCTAAATCATTGTAGAAACACTTAAAAATCATTAGCAAAACATCCTAAAACAATGTTGATTAAATTTAAGTGGAAAATTGTAAAATAAAACCAAAGAAACAGTGAGAAAATGCAGCTGAATACACAAAGTAAATAAATCACTTAGTGGTTGGTTTATTATTCAACAGTATTTTTTATATCGATAATTAACTCCTCGACTATTTTACATGGTACACACTATATTAACAAAAAAGAGGAAAAAAAAAACAGGGAAACAGCTTTTCTATTATATTATAATCAATATTTTATGTTATAATATTAAAAAGAAATCATAAAATAAATATATCGAATTGTTTTTGTGTGTTGCTTCTTTTACTTTTTTTTTATTCCCATTTTTGAATTTTTTGTATTCCGTTCTCTAAAATTGCAAATTTAGTGCAAAAATATAATATATTAGTTAATTTTCCTGTCTGCAGAGGATGCGCAACGAAAGTTTATCTCCTAACTTATGCTTTATTATGTTTTTTTTTTTAAATTTACTTTAGATAATCTCAAGGGCAATTTAATTGATTTAAACCATTCAGTCCAGAAAATTACTTTTAACTTATCAATAAGTTAGAATTTTACCATTTTCAATTCTTGCATTTAATCTATTAAATGAGTTGAGTTGTATTAAATTACTTTAAAATTATTTTACAAATAATTAATTGAAAATTTTCAAACAAAAATGCAATTTAAAGACAAGTTAAAAACATTTTTAACGACTGATAGGAGTAAATTAATTAAATTGTCCTCTATTTGACTTAATAGAGCAAAAACAAATTTCTATAAGTTTCACGTTAGTAGTAATTTCACAAATTCAATTTTTTCAAAGTTTAAAAAAGAAGAATATGAAAAAAACAAATCGCAAAGAAATCTACAGAATAGTTACTGTAACTACCAAGTTAAAAATTGTTTTGTGTTGCTTTAGAAAAGCCCTGCTTAAATATTTCCCAAATTTTACCATAACTTTTATAGCATTTCCGATTTTTTGTTTTCATTTTTTCATTCTTAATTTTGGTTTAAAGTCAAATAAATTTCTCTGCAATTTACTTACTCGTTTTAGTAGTTTTGAACTCTATTAAGGAAACAACTGGATCCGTAGCCATCCAGCAAAATAAGACATTGTAGAGTAGTAGTAGTAGTAGCAGCAGTAGGTGGTAGGTAGAAGAAACAGAACAAAGAAGAAGAAGAAGAAGAAGAACAAGAAGGTTTTCGCATTGATTTCCTACAGGGGGCTGGCTTGGGTTGTGGGCACTTTTTTTTTTTTAGAACTGGAAACCACCCATCGGTACCGACTGATCCGCTGAGAAATTATACTGTTGCTGTTCGGCATTGATGGACGGTGCGACGCGTCCGTCCTCTCCCTCCACGCCGAAGAAGTTCTCGATGATGTCGTACGCCTTCTGGTAGATGTCCATGTTTTCGTGCGCCTGCAAGAACTCGATCTTGTCCAGGCCGTAGCACTCCTCGACCATCACGGCGTACTTATTGACGCCCGACTCCTGGTTCTTGGCATCCTGATTGCCCAAACGCAGAATGTTCTCGAGCCCGTTGAGGGCCACCTGCACGATCTTGATGTCCATCACCGTCAGCAGTTCGCACAAAGGTTTGATGCAACCTTCGCCCACCAAATAGTGGATCTGGTCCGGCGTGCCGCCGCTCGTCGCATTCGTTATGGCCCACGCGGCCTCTTTTCTCGTCTTGAAGTCCGCCTTCGACATCAGATCGATCAGAATTGGGAAAATATTCGCTTCCAGCACAGCCTAAAAATAATTCACA
>JASKGO010002220.1:0-19861 GCA_030556065.1 Holobus sp. GC000080
ATAACCTTAGGCTATTACGAGTAATTTAAGCTATTTCGCAGCCTCCTAGATTGAATTTTAAAAATCAATTTTTTGCCACTAAAAAAATAAAAATTAATAAAAGTTATATTTTTGAACTCATAATTGCCCCTAGAATCCAAAAAAGTGAAAAAAATTAGGGGTTGCCATTTAAAAATCGAAAGTTGGGATTATTTCCGGTTAAACCGGAAGTGGTAAAAATTTGAAACTTATGTCAATGTATCGGAAATATTGTCTTATATAAGTGTACCAATTTTTATAAAAATCGGTTGTTAAATAAAAAAATGAAATAGGTGCGTCTAAATCCGTTGTCACCCTGTATATCGCAACAGTAACTGTTTTTGTACTGTTAATTCTTCATTGAATATTTAATAATTTCCAAAGAATAACTTAGTTTCAAAATTTAATGTTTTTCTATTTTGTTATTTAATTATACATTAAAAAAAAAACATTAAAAAAATATAAATTAATCTTTTATTTATAACAGGATATTAAAGAATATTAATAAACTAAATAATCGAATAATTTATAATTTTATTACCAATAAATATCTTTTGAATATTTATCATTCACAGTAATATGTTAAATATTAATGTAAATTAAATAACTTCATTTTAAATCCGTACAGTCGGACAGTAATAATTTAGTCAATAAAATCGTTTTGCAAAATTTAAATGCATCGTTTCCGAACCAATTATCATCGTTAAATTGTAAGTATAAGTACTAATTTACAATAAACGAATAATTTATGTAATGGAACAGGATGAAATATTAATAATCCTTCATTGTGATACCTGATGCAATATAAGCAAGCTTTTTTTGTTGTTGTTGTTGTTGAAAAAGTGCAAACCGGCAGCTGAGAAGAAAAGAAATAGAAAGAATTAAGTGGCATTATTGTCGCTTCCTCCAATTAATAAGAAAGAGCGCAATTAATAATTGAAATCTGCAGATGAAGCGTAAATTCTTCGACATCCTGCTATAATTGTATAAATCATTTACATAACACATTCCACGTCTAATGTTTTCTTTAACAAATAATCCATCTTCTTTTTTTCATTTTAATATTATTTCTTTTTTTTTTATTTTACTGTAAAATCCATTATTGACAACCATTTTTCCAATAAACATGTTCCAAAAAAAAATTTATAACAAAAATTACGTAGATTTTTTTATATGTTCCGTCAATATTCAATTAAGTAATGTTATATTACAAAAATTGTCATAAGTTCATCTTAAAAAACACTTTTTGTAGCCAGTTACAATAAAAAATGGTCTGCAAATTTTGTTTTTCATCTTGGAAAGTCAAAATGAAGTTTATTTTATAAATAATAAACCAAAATGGCGAAATAAGTTATTGAATCAAATTAAAACTTACTATTTCGACTTAGGAATATAAAGTAAAGTAATTGCAATTAAAAACTCTTCAAGATGGCTTCTTTAAAAAAGAAAAAAGGTGCACCTCTGCTATAAAATAAGCAGTGGTTATTACATTATGTACAAATACTGAAGTGCCCTGTGCCCTATATGACAAACAATTTGGAAACAGGAGGAACAAGAGGGGAAGCCTTAGAACGAGTACTTTTTTTGCGCCGTTTTTCTTTGGGATGATGCTCGCAGCCCTCCCATATCCGGTGCTACCGCAAGGAAACCCAAATTCTTGGGTTCACGTGCTCCTCGTTGCAAGCAAGTAACCTGATCGTCTTTCATTCAGAGCGCATATGAACTTTTACATACTCACTTGCGTATGTCCTATGTACAAATGTACACACAGCATAAGAGTATTATATGTTATGTACTCAAAAACCCGATAGAAGAGTATAGAGAGAGCATTACAAAGCGATCGCGGATCTGCCCACCGAGCCACCCTATCGATATGAGAGGAAGTTGTCCAAGTGGCACATAATGAACACGTGCGCCTTATTTACCACTGGGAATAAGACATGCAGAGTTCTTCGTGAGTTCTTCGAGTGGCATATACTTGAAGCTTGAACTTGAGGATAGACAAGGGTTGCCTTCGCTCGTACGATAAACATCTTGGAAAGGGTTCCGATTCGTGTCGTACATAAATTACCCTCTTTCCACAACTTCTTGTGCTTCTACTGCTGTTTTCTTCATTTTGCTGCTGCTACTGCTACTAATACTTAGTTACGGTTGCACATATTAGAAGGCTGCTGGTCTTTCCTTTGCTTTTGCTCTTTCCTAAATGAAATATATTGTCAATAAAAATAAAGTGGTGCTTCTGGTGGCTTCCGATATATATTATGCGAATATTTGCATTTTATCTTTGAGCTGGCTTCGTCAGCCAGATCGGTTTATTTAGATTCGAAGCGTTTTATGGAATTAGTTTAGATGATGGTTGTTGATGATGGAACGTGCTCAATTGCAAATATCCTGTTTTGCCTATTTCGAAAAGTAACGGAGCCACTTTTCTTCCACATATTATATACCGTCCGTCCATTAAATATTTATTATTTCTAATATATTTATAATCTGCCTATGGATATTTAATGAGAGGATGTATACTTTAACGTCTTTATGCTCTAACTAAAACATTTCAATTGGAAATTTTGTTTTTCTCTGATGCTGAAGCTTTGGGTTGCTATTCTTTTTTGATTTTTTTTAGTTTCTCTTGTTTCGAATGCAGAATGATTCAGTAATATCTAATGAAATTTTTAAATTATTATATTTTGCTGAAAATAGAGTGAAAAAAATTAATAAATATGAAATAAATGTCGAAAAAGATTAATTTTATGATCTGTTTTTGTTTCAAAAGTTTCATTGTTTCAAAAGTGAAATAATAAATCGCGATTAATATAAAATTGTTTTAATTAGATTGATAAATAAAACTATTTTTTTTTTTTAGAATTATTTTTAATTCTTAATTAAAGAACTCGTTTCGCAAGTTGCTTCGTTTATTTCTGTTAACAGAATTTTTGTAAGATATTTAACAACATTTTTTATATTTTTATTTATTTAATTTTTAGATCTTTATCATTAAACTCGCAATATAACTCGCAAGCCATTGTTTAAAAAGATTTATATTTCTAAAATTTACAAGGAAAAGTATTTGTGAAAACAATTTCACAGTAAAAAATAATTATTTTTGAATCAATCTTTATATTTTATTTTTCACATTAAATTTAAAAAAGCTTATGCTCTTATAAGAAATCAAAATCGTTTTTTTTATAAAGAATGTTTTTTTTACAATATTCCAAAATTTTCAACTTTTAATTTTATTGCCTTCATTTCAAAGTTTCAAATTCAAAAAATGAAATAATAAGTTTAATACAATGAAAATGCTAAAACATGGTTTTCAAAGCTTTTCATTTCTATAATTTACCAGGAAAAAATTTATTAAAACAATTTTTGTATTTCCTATTAAAAAATAATAATTTTTGTGCCTTTTGGGGATATTGATACAATGCTTTTGAATCATCCTCTTCATTCTTTAATTCTCACATTGAATTTAGAAAAATATATTACTTCTTTAAAAAAAATTTTGTCATTTTTTTGTTTATAAAAAATGTCTTTTTGTCTTTAATATTCCAAAGTTCTTAACTTAAAAATTTATTTTAATTGCCTTCATTTAAGAAGAAAAAATAAATAAAAAGTTAAAATCAATTAAAATTTAAACTTTTCACAACAAAAAAAGTTTTCCCTGTACTTATTTAAATATTTATTAAAACATATATTTCAAGAACAGAGAAAGAGAAAAAACCGTTTTTCAGCTATCTGTGGAAAGCGATAAAGACTTCTTTGTGTGGCTTTTGAAAACAGCATGGAACCGCACGATAACTAAATACGTTATATATTTACCACTATCGCAATTAACACTCGGGTAAACACTGTAATGAACAAGATAAACAGTCACTGCTGAAAAAAAAAAAACCATTTTCCCTGAAAGAAAAACCAAACTCACAATTTACTTAAATTTTTTATAAACTGTATTGCATTAAATTGAAATGAATGTTTAAAACGTTGAAGTCGTACAAGAAAAACCTGCGTCCAATCCATGACAAAACATTGTCCAAGTTTTAATGGCAACCAAACGTTAATTTACCACTAATAGATTTCATCTCTTAAACGAGTGGCAGCAAATTGAAAGCTCTCGAACTTCTTACTTCTACACGTGTTTTCACTTGCTTCTTCTTTAGCGTGCTATGCGGGCCTCTTAATGAGCTTTCAACTTTCAGTTGTATGTTATAAGTATTCACTTTGCGCGCCTCTTTCGCCACTAAATTCTATTAATTAACAATTAACAACCGCAGCATTTCGGTCGGCAGTTAATAAATTTTTGGTAATATTAAATTTATTTTATTGTGGAGAACTATTTGGTGCGCGTGTAGTGCGTGGTGCACACACTTGAATGGATAAGTAAATAAAATGAATCTGATGAAGGGCGACTCACGTGTCCTGGGTGTCAGGTTGCGGGAGTTGAAGTGATTTCCGGTCCCGGAAGTTGCACAATGCTCATTCACGGGCGGGTGTAGGAAACGTCTAGCTGCACTTTTGATAATTCCGAATGCACACACACCGTCTGTCTGCTGTGTGTCTCTTGCACATAAAAACACATAAAAGTTTGCTTACCTTTAAAATAATTCTTCGTTCTTGCAGCGAAAGACAGCGAAAGCAAAAGCTCTCTTTGAAGAGAAAGAGAAAAAGAACGACTTGTTTGCTGTTTGCTCATAAAACAATATTTTATTAATAATATATTGCAGATACGGAAGAAAATTTATAGGGTTTGCTAATTGAGTTTCATCGGGAACGGGCGGCGTATCAGAAAAAGCTTTTAGCGCTAAACTTGGGGAGCTTAATTTTATTTCAGCGCCGGTTCGATTTTTATTGGAACATCGAGGCCCTTTAATGAACTTAGGGTGCTGTACACCATCTTTTTCGCATCTTTTCTTCTGCGTTCGTATTATGAATCGGTTGTTTAGTTTTTTTATTGGAAGAATTACGTTTTTGATTTAAATTTGTCTAAATTTAGCGATCATTTTAAGTGCGTTGTCGCGGAGAAAGTTGTTTTCGAGCTCATTTTTCCGGGGAATTTCTAAATATCGACGAAAGTGATTGATATTTGTCCGCGGTAATTAGACAAATAACGTTAATTGACATTTTATTAATTTATGCGGTTGCTTTTGGTCCGTTTTTTTTTTTTCTGTATTGAATACGTGGGAATTTCTTAATTTGTGGTAACTATAAATTTTAAACAACAAGTTTTTTTAAGGCAATTTTTATTTGAAGTTCTATTTTTTACATTTTAGTAAAGCGATTATTTTTAATAATTGAAAAATCTTTAAATTTCATTGAAACTTGCAAAAAGTTTCCTATTAAAAATTACATTTAATTAGCATAACGAAATTTGATTTAAAATAAGTACTTAATTACAGAATATAATTAATTTTTACAGAACAAAAAACAAAAAAAACAAAAACAAAACTTATGAAAACCCAAGAAAAAAAAAATCGAATTTGAAAATAGGAAAATTTGAAAACATAGAAAACTCCTAAGCCTACGAGCTTTCTTGTATTTGTTTCTTGTAAGTCAGTCCTTCGATTGCCTCCCTCCTGGCAGAGTAGCTGTGGAAACAACGACGACGACGACGAAGAGGAAGAAGAAGAAGAAGAAGAGGCACAGAAGGACTGAAGAGCAAAGCGCGTCGGTCTCGGTGGCGCAGACAACGCAAGGCACTCCGTCCGTTTAGTACGCTGTGTACCGTCGCAGTCCCGTTTCGTAATAGTAATAGCTTAGCTTACAGTGTTCCAAGTTCGATTCAGTACAGAAGCGGCAGCGCGATCGCAACTACCATAACGTTGCCTGTTGTCTCCATCGGTTGCGCTCCGCGGTCCAAACGCAAAGCCCGTCACAAGCAGCAGCAGCGGCAGGCTCGAATAATTGCGTGCAGTGACGTCGGGCAGTGGCTGCCGTCGCCGGAAAGACGGAGTCGCCCAAGGGCACCATGGTGCTACAGGTGTTGAATCTAGTCTCGAGTGCTAACAGTGAACCCTTTTACGGTGAATGTCCACAAACTTACACGAATCTGGACGTCAGTGCTTCCAATCACACTACATGCACAATTGTGCCGGAAGGTACTTTAAATTCACTAATTACCAAATTTATTTTTACTAGTCGTATATACAGAAAAGAATAAAAACAAAAAACTTACACAATTATGTGTTAATTAATTTTCGTAAAAATTAATTAAAAAGTAATTAAACAATTATTGCTAATTCGAAAAAATATTAAATAAAAAAAAAGAAAGAAAAAAGACGTTGAAGAAGAAGCGGCCAAATGTAGGCCATGGTCGCGACCAACATGAATTATGAAAAATGTCACTTTCGGCACAAGCGAGGCGCATCGAAGCTTGCACCACCGCGACAACGGCTTTGTCTTTTTCAATCCACTTCATTCATTTCTACGCGCTTGCCATTTATTGTTCCTAATCCTGATGTATGCGCTTATATTGTCGTCGTTGTTGTTGTTAGGCATCAGATAGTAGTAGTATTCGGGATGACGCAATTTGCTTTCTAACTTTTGATTACATATCCTTTGCGAAGTACAGCCGCATTGGAAGTTCGGCCCCCGATAAGCTAAGCGATTGTCGTCAGGCGCGCATCAACAGCAAAAAGTGAAACTTGCCTATTATATTTATTCGCATTTTGCGAAATATTGCCCATACCCAGTACTCTGTACTTCTATACTACGTATAATAATTGTCAAGCTAATACTCTCCGCGGATGTAATGTAACCATAGGAATTATTATTCATTAGCTATTCCGACATAATTATTAATGTAATAGTGAGTATAAGCAATGGCACATCAGTCATGCTTTGATGGACACTATTTCTCTATATCTATATGCGTATTATAGGTATGATTTTCAACGTTTCCAATCGTTTTGCAATGCCCCTCGTCTTTTATTAATTTGCTTATTGTTTTTTCTTTGTTTTGTCTTCTTTTGTTTTTATTGAGGTATAGTTAAAAGTAATTGTTTTTTTATTGGAATTTTAAGTTTTTGTTTTTTGTTTTGTTTTGGGGCTGTTAATTTAGAAGACTTTAGTTTTGAAAACAATAAGGACTTTTTGGGTTTATGATTTTAAAACCTGTTGAAACAAATGAATTAATTAAAGAAATGAATCTTTTTTAAATCCCTTAATATTTAAAAATGAACATTAAGAGCTTTAATGTTAATTTATTTGGGAAATTGAAGACTGAAGTTTCTAAAGGGTAACAGACTTTTAAATAGAGTTTATATATAAATAATTAATTAACTTTTTTATTACTTTTATTAAAAAAATAATTTATTTTTATTTAATTAAATACTAAAACTATAAGTAATTGGCAAACTTTTAAATATTTTCGAAACATTCAATGAATTTGAAATGTTTTTTTTTATCTTTTGGTTGCAATTGTTAAATGAGAAATTTCTTTTTTGCATTTGAAAAACTTTTTTTCTGTTGGTGGTAATTTTAAATGAGAAATGTAATTTTTCCATCGTTTGGTTGTAATTTTAAAACAGAAATGTAATTTTTTCATTGGATAACTTAAAGAAAAGTCTAAGATGACATTAAGCTGCAAAAACTTTAAAAAAATTATTCAAATTAAGTACTCTGAAAATATTAAAAATCCTTAAAAATTTTGAATAAATTTTGTAAGCAATTTTATTCAATTTTTAACAGTATACAAGAAATGTAAAAATTGTTTTTTTTTTAAACTCAATTAACCTTTTCTTTGTTAAAATTATATTTTTATATTTTTAAAAGTATAAATTACAAATCAACTTCTTTTGCTTTTTTCTCTCTTCTTATTCAATTCTCCATTATTTTATTATAAAATAAACTAATGAAACCTATGAGAAAACATTAAAAACTATTAAAATAATTGAAACACTTTAAAAAACAGTTAAACATCCTTAAAAATCATTTTAAAAAATTTGAAAATTCTATAAGTATTCGAAGCTATAACTGTAAACTTCTTAAAAATAATTATAAGGGATGAAGTGACTACATAAAAGGTAGTAGACGACGTCTTAGAAAGCGTTTCCCTCCATCGTATCTTAGTAATTAACGAAAGTGTATTTTGGCGGCTTGAGTGGCACGGGCCAAGAGCAACAGGTGTACGCCATAAGGCGCGCATAAAGGGCATGTGGAGGAGTCAGCTGGAGGACAGCCAACCGTAACCATATGTCTTATAAGTAATGTATTTCAGCAGACCCTTCGAAAAACAGAGCAGCCCTTGAAGAAGAAACCAGCCAGAAGAAACTATGTTCACTCACAGTGCTAGTGTATTTTCAAATGCTGCCTGCCAAACAGACGCTTAATTCATTCCTATAAGCAAGCTTTCCACTAACTTAATATTGGTTTTAAACATAGTTTTGTTTGTATTGACCTTTGATGTTTGCATTTCGTTTTGCTTTTTTAAGGGTGGTCTAAATTGGAATTTATATTTTGGTTTTTCAAGCTATCAAACAGTTTTTGTCAATTTTTAATATTTTTTTTAATTTTTAATGTTCTTTCTTAGCTTTTAAAGTTTTTTACTTAGTTTTTAAAGATTTTTACTTAGTTTTTAAAGATTTTTACTTAATTTTTAAAGCTTTTTTAACTTAGTTTTAACTTAGTTTTTTAAATTTTCTTAGTTAGTTTTTAAAAGTTTTTGATTTAGTTTTTAACGTTTAAAAAAGTGTAAAAAAATTTAACAAATTAATCTTCGAATTTGAATCCATTTAGACCGAGAAAAGAAAAACTAGCAAAAAATAAAAGTATCGCATATCATTGAGGCTATAACTGGATATAGGAAAACACATAGAATCTGTTCATAAATCATTTTTAATTACCAGAATTTGTCTTAGCTAATAAATTTGGATTTTAATTATAAACCACATATTTATGACTTTGAAATTTCTGATTTAGAAACACAACCACGAAGCGAAAACTTATCTACGCGGAGTACAATTTCCAGTTTCAACTGAAACTCTGTTAATTTTTTGTCTCCAAAAATCTAAACTTACATAAATCTGAAAAGTGTTGACACCTACAGCTATAGCGCACCTGAAAACCGAAAAAGAAATATTTTTGGCACAATCTAACCATCTACAAAAACAAAAGAAAAAAACCGTTGACAACCGTTTCTAGATTACACATCTCTTTCCTTATTTTCCCTTTTATAACACACATTCTAGGAATATAAACAGCGCCCTTAAGACTACTTACTTAAAAATCCAATCAGATAACGGATTGTATAATTTCAAAAAATTTAGCAATTTCTATTCCGGCCCTATTTTGTGCACACCTATTTATAATTTAACTCTTTTCCCTTCAGCGGCCTTTCTCTCCTTGCATAGTCCTCGGTATAAATGCGTGCCATAGCTATAGATAGATAAGAAAGGCAAGAGGAAAAAAGAAAAAACGAGTGATGATATCTCTACTGGCACTCTCATTCTGCGTGCACGTACACAAATGCACCGAGTGCAGTCTGCAGGGCAGCAGAGATGGAGGAGCAGGTGCATTCGTATAGTGCAGAGCATCGATGCACCTGTCTCTTCGAACACCAGTTTGTATTTTTTTAAAGAAACCGCTCTTTCTAGTTGAACTGCTGACTGCTGAAGAACTGTTGCGCGATCATCGCGAACTCGAACGACGCATTTATATGGTATATATTTTATGTACCGCTGACTGCTCTCTGTGCCTTGCTTGAGCTGCCCGGCATAAGCAGCAGCAGCAAGCCAGAGCAGAAAGAACGTTGCGGTAGTTCAAGATCGGGATTATAATATGCGCGCGTATTGTAATAGGTATTTATAACGAACGAATTTATATATTTTACATTTTATAATAAGTGCATTCAAAGTAGCGGCACTGCTAATGGTTTATGTCTATCTTTGGTCGATCGCATAAATTGTGCACAGTGCGTTTTCCGTTTTTTTTTTTCTTTTTCTTTTTCTTTCTTCTTGTTGCCCTCTCAAAGCGTTCGCTCTATGTTTAAATTATATCGATACGTTCTTTCCAGCGATAAACTTTTGAATTATTGCTCCGGATTAATTATTTCAATTCGATGTTTCTTAATAGGATTTGTTGCATATAGTTTGCTGCTGCTGCTGTGTGTGTGTACGATATTAATAAATATGTGATTGGGGCTGCGTTTTTTTTTCTCAATTGTGCATTGATGCATAAATTGCACTGAGTAATCAGTGCGTAAGTCATTTGTTTCATTTTAAATGTATTTTCTACTAAAATCATTTTTTACTGCCATTAAAAGTGGCGCAAAAGTGGTCATTATTGGAGGTATCATTGACACTTTAAAATTCCGGTTTGACCGGAAATAACTATAAATTTAATTTTTATGATGATGGCTGCCTAATGATTTCATTTTTATTGTGAATCTCGTTATATTAGTTTAGAAATGAATGTTGTTTTTAGCTTTTAGCATCAAACTTAATTTAAACAAAAAAGTCTTTGAAAAAATTATCTTTATGACGGAAAAATTAAAAGAACTTTTATGATTATTTATTTAATAACTTTATTATTTATAGTAATTAATATTTAGTAGTAAATACAATTCAGAGATGAATGTTGTGTTTTTTTTTTGCATATTTATGTCCTTAGAAAACTATTATTGTCTATATTTTTTTAATATTAAATTGAATTTTAAATAGTAAAACAAACAAAAAATCAGATAATTTTCAATCGGAAACTGCCAGAAGTGGCACTAATTTGAAAATTATATCAATCAATACGAACTATGAAATTATATTATATCATCATCATCTTTATTTTTATATACTTAATCATTAAACAAATGCATAAATTTTTAAGATTTAATAAATAATTGCTTAGTAAATTAAAACAAATTAAGTTGTCATACTTTTTAAATCTAAAATCAATCACTTTAATTTAATAAAATGAATAAACATAATTATTTCTAAGCAATAATTAAAATTTATAATAAATTTTGAATTTTGATATGTCCCACAATTTTCCAAAATTTCGCTGTAAAAAAACACGTTAAAAACTTAAAAAAGCATATACCAAATCAAAAAAAGAAGAAAAAAATGCCAGCCAGAGCAATTAAAAATGATTTACAGCAATTTCTCTCGACACGAAATCAACAGTTGAAAGAAAGAAAGAAAGAAAGAAAGTAAATACAAAGACGACAAACTGCTACAGCTTTACATTATACTTCTAATATGCAAAATATGCAAATTTATGTGAAATTCTAAGCGGTGTCATTTATTAACAGGTATAAACAGAGCGTATTAAATTTTAATATTTTCTAATTACTGTCCAAAAAAAAAACAGTTCCCTTTTAGTTAAATACCTACCTGCATTTCTAATATAATAGATATAATCGTAAAATGCAAAAAAGTTAAAAAAAATATTTGGCGTTTAATATATGCAAACGCATCTTATGTAACATTGCAAGTGCATCAGGAGCGCGTCGTCGCGTCTCGCACATAAATTGCACCGTTTCGATGCTTCTGCTGTCTGTATTGCTGCAGCAGCAACATGTTATAAATAAACGTTTTTCCACTTTAACGACGCCTAATATAATTTACATGCACATCCATTTCGCAATGTATATATAAAGTGGCAAATAACACTCTTGTCTGGATGCTTGATTAATAATTTATGCAACGTTTTTTTCCCTTTACCTCTCTCCGCGAGTATTCTATTAATGTGCGTAAATATTAAATATTAAACCGTTGATAACGCGGAGCAGTCTCGAAGCAATAATATTATTATTCCGAAGAAATAAGCATCCTGTAAAGGATGTCCGGTCGCGGCACGTGTTAGAGTCCTACCACTCTGTGCGCGCAGTTTCTAATAAACAGTCAGCGTATAGAAGAATGGGCTTTCTTTTAACGATTTTAGTCGAATGAAGCGTAACGTGCGCACAATTTTTCATTAGTTATTCGACGGCCTAACGCTCGTTTGTAATTTATCAGGAGTCAGGACTCGAAACCTTTTTTTTTTCCTATCTATTGAGCGTTGACCAATGCGACGCCGATCAGTATTGCACGCACGCATTCGGATGGCGCATCTTTGTGTTTTTGTGCGCTGTATTGCCGCTGCTGGAGCACGCAGAGAGCATTTCTCGCGCTCTACTAGGACGCTCAAGTGGGAGAGATCTGGGTGTCTGGCTGGGTGCAGGATCGTCGTGGACCAACAGCAGGAAAGCGATCGCGATATTCGTATGCGTTGTGCGGCAGAGGCGGTGCCGCGCAGTCCAATACGGATCCTCTGCTCGCAGGAAATCTCGCGATTGTTCTGTTCTCGTGGCGGCCCGGCGCATTATCGTTTGTTTCGTTTCACGCATGAACGAGCCGCCGCTCTCCCGTTCGTCTATTTGCTCACCACGACTTTTATGTACTAATATACTGCTGCTTAGATGTAGAGATATTTTTGTTTTGTTATTGTTTCATTTGTCGCCGCCATTGTAATTTCTGTACAAGCAATCAGTTTCATTGTTCGATGTCTATGTTTGGCTTTCAGGTGGTTACGGATTGCGGAGTCCCGCTTGTCCACCCTCGGAGGAAATTCGCGACGACGGATCGCCGCCTCCGGGCGCACCCACGGCACCCTTTATGCACCTCCAAAGAAACCCTGTCTTTCATCCCCTTAAAGACGGTAATTCATTTTTAATTTTTTTCTTTTTTCTTTGATGGTATTGATTATCTTTTTACGGTTTCATTTAAAATGAGATTTTTTTTTTTTGAAAAGTTGATTAAAATTTGTTATAAATTTTAAATGTTTAGTAGATTAATGTCATCCCTTTGAAGAAGTTCAAGTTTCTTTGCTATTATTTGTCTTTGTTGTTTTTAACGGTTCTTGCGGTGGTTTTATTTTTAATTAAATTATTACGTTGTTCGGAATTTTTAACAAATATTTCCAAGTTTTAAAAAGTAAATTTTATCTCCTTAAATCTGGTAATTCACTTTTTATTATTTTGTACTTTTTTCTTTGATATTTTTTATCATTTTTTAATGTTCTTTGAGGGTGATTTTATTTTAAATTAGATTTTTCATTTCTTTTGAAAGAGCTCATGAAAATTAATAACGAATTTTAAATGTTTCAAAGAATAATGTCATCCAATTAAAGACCTTAAATTTTCACTGCTTTTAAGTTTTATTTGTCTTTTTTAACGCCTTTTTGGAACGGTTTTGTTATTGAATAAATTATTACGCCCTTGGGAATTTTTAACAAATATTTCATAGTTTGAAAAAGTTAATTTCATCCCCATGAAGACATTAAATATTTTTTGACTTTTCTTTTTTTCTTTCAATGATTATCTCATTATTATTTTTTCTTTAGTGTGGTTTTATTTTAATTAAAATTATTATGTCGCTAGGAATATTTTACAAATATTTCCAAGTTTTAAATAGTTAATCACCTCCCCTTATAATGACGTTAATTATTTCTTTACTTTTATCTGGTCTTTCAATGAATATTTTATAAAAAATTTAACGTTCTTTGGAATGGTTTTATTTTAAATTAAATTGATTTGTCGGTGCGGGTATTTAAAAAGTATATCTAAGTCTTAAAAAGTTAATTTTATTCACTTATAAAAATTAATTCATTTTGACTTTTATTTCATTTTTTCAAAGATTATTTTATCAATTTTTTTTAATGTTCTTTGAGGTGGTTTCACTTTTAATTAAATTATTTCTACGTTAGAAATATTAAAAAAGTATTTTCAAGTTTTAAAAAGTTAATTTCAAACCCTTAAAGACGTTAATTAATTTTTAAGTTTTATTCCATTTTTCAATAATTATTTTATGATTTTTTTAAATATCCTTTCCAAAGATCACTTATAGAATCAACATTTACTTTATTTTTAATTTTAATTCTGATTTTTGATTAAAGAATTTTAACAAATTGAAAAAAAAAGTGATTTATGCAAAAACAGTTTTCCATTTCAGTATATTTCAGTATAAATAAAATGTTAATTGAAATATTTATTTATAAAAAGGTAAATTATTAAGTAAAATACAAATACAAATTATAAAGAAAAAAAGCTTAATTTTTTTAATGAATAAACAAAATTGCAATGGGCAGGTTACAAAAACTCCGGTGATCCGAACAATTATCCAGGCCTAGACAGTCTTCAATCGATAAACAATGAAGAACAAAACGCTTTCATAGCGACCAACAATTCATCGCAAGGAGGACACTTTTCGCCCGAAGAACACGAGTACCAGAGTCTGGAGCACGGACACCAAGGACAATACCTGGAAAGCTCTCCGGAATTCTATTCGGCCACCAATTTTCTCGAGACCAAATACAACCCTTACGCCAAAAACTACGTTCGAGGTATGTTTTCTTTTCTTCCTTCTTTTATACTTTAAAATCTTCAGATCTTATTTTTTCTTTACCTTCTTCTTCTTCTTCTTAAAATTCTTAGTTAATTTTTCATTTCTTTTCCTTCTTCTTCATAAAAATCTTAGTTAATTCTCATATTTAAAGTATATTGTACCGACATTGCAAATGTTTCTATATAATTGTTGGCAACCTATTGTTTTAACTTATTGCTTGAAGCTAATCAATATACAGTAATTAATAATGCGTTTGAATGTTAAATGAGTGCAATGACCAAATGATATTTGCGCGCTTTGTATGTACAAATTGTTCACAAGGATAACAATTATATTTTCTATATACGTATATACTTATGTATATGTATACATAAAGTGTATATAGTGCGCGTTTTGTCATTGTTTGTCTACTTATTTGGCTAACTTCTAATGAGTTTATTTTAACGCGACGCGAATTTTTAAAGGCCATTAAGTTGAAGGTTGCGCGCTGGAGAGCAATTTCAGTTCGCTCTCGTCCGTCGTACAGCATATAATTAATTTGAATTTCATCCGCTCGCAAATTTTTGTTTTTATTCACAGCCGCTGATGTTTATTACGTTCGTCTATTTTGCATAAATTATTTATTGTTGTTTTTAGTCTCATTTTTTTATTTCTTTTTATTTGAAGTTTAAATTCAAAGGAATAATTAATAATTATTTACTTAATTTAAAGAGTGGACTTTTTATTTTTTGGCGGCTTTTGAGCTTTGAAGTTTTTTTTCTTTCTTTAGTTATTTAAAAAGTTAAAAATTGAATTTCTCTGAATTCTGTAAACTTTTTTATATTTTAGAATATTTTATCTTTGCAGCTTTTATTATCATATATTATTCTTCTTTTTACTAAATTTTGTGTCCCTGGGAACGTAAAAAAAAAACATTTTCTTCAAATTGAAATTAACATTTTAAACGATTTTCTTATTATTCAAGTAAAGTACTTCTGTTTTATGTTTTTCGCAAATGTTAAAACTGAAACTGTTTTCAAATAAAATTAAATTAAAAAAACGCAAAAGAGCAGTAATACAGCGGAATAAAAAAAGAACTAAAAAAAGAACCGTTAATCCTTCTCGTGGAACATCAAAATACAAAATTATCTAACACTATAATCTTCGTATCATTTTCGTGACACCCTCAATGGTAATTTTGAACACGTTTTCTTTATCTGTTTCTTTATAATGTATAGGAACGGCAAGGTATAATGATGGGTACGATTCGTACGGAGGAGATACTTACGGTGCGCCCTTCCAAACGGTACCGACGAACGAACAATGGTCACAGAATCACGATCTGAGTAACATACCGCACGGACATCCACATCCACCCTTCCTACCCTCGATGATCCCCGGCAAGGATATGAATCCCATAGGCGCCGACATCAAGCCGATGATACAGAACGGGATGATGGGCGGATACGGCACCAACAGTACCAACGGAGGGCCCTGCTTCACAGGTAATTAACCCTTTTAATTGCAACATCCGTATATATTTTATATACGTTTTTGTTCTTCTTCTTGTGTGCACACTGCACATGTTTAGTATGTCGGATCTCAATTTGATAATAATATAGTTATTAATGGAGATTTTTTTTAATGATTTTTATTTATTTTTGTCTTTCTTTGTTTTTGTAAATAGGTTCGGGACCTATTCAGTTGTGGCAATTTTTATTGGAACTGCTGACCGACAAGACGTGCCAAGCTTTCATTTCGTGGACGGGCGACGGCTGGGAGTTCAAACTGACCGATCCGGATGAAGTGGCGCGACGATGGGGCGTTCGCAAGAATAAACCTAAGATGAACTATGAGAAGCTCTCCAGAGGACTCCGATATTACTACGATAAGAATATTATCCATAAGACTGCCGGAAAGCGCTACGTATATCGATTCGTTTGTGATTTGCAAAATTTACTTGGGTAAGTCTTTATAACTTTTTTTTTTAGTTACACCAATTTATACCAATTTCCAGTTAAATTTTTAACTTTTGGTTTTTTTTAATTGCTATTTTAATTGCTTATTAATAAATAAAAATTAATTTTTAATGTCGCCCATAAAGCAAAATAATACAAAAGAAATTTATACTTTTTTACTATGTTTTATGTCGAATCAATTAAATTAAAAAATAAAAATATTAAATAATTTATCGATGATAAAAAAGCATCACAATTTATTAACAATAAATATCTTTGTTTAGTTACAGTCCAGAAGAGCTACATGCAATGGTAGATCTCAAACCGGAGAAGAAAGAAGACGACTGACAAGGATCTGTTCTTTAAGTTTATTTAATTTTTTAACAATAATGAAATGAAGAAGACATAAAGATGCAATTTTTATCCCTCATCGTTCAAATGCAAATATCTATTTTTGTATGGTGCCTGATCCCAATAATCTTGGCTTTATTAACGAAAGAAATCCGATGAAGACTGTTACTTTTTACTAGTTTATGCAGCAAAAAAGCAAACAAACAAAAACCACCCTAAGTAAAAATAAAAATAAAACAAGTTAACGCGAGGACTATTAATTAAGTAAACGATTAATATAATATGACATAGGAAAAGTATCAACTTAACTAAAGATAAGTTTGTTAGTTGTGATGTTGTTATTGATTCAATTGATGATTGTTTTTATATGAATAATTTACAAAAAAAAAATAATGAAAAAATGAAAAAGAGAAAAGAAAAAGTGCTCTCTGGCTGTTTTCGCCGTTCTATATACATATTTTTTATTTTAATTCTTAGCGTGAGGGTAAATTATTACTACATCTATAAATATTATTATGTAATTAAAAAGAAAGAAGAAATATTATTAATAATATCATTATTATTGTGATAAGCATTTAAATCAGAAAAAGCAGTATATGTTTTTTTTTGTCTCTATTATTATTAATTACAAGTTTAAAGATATTAAAATATGTACCAAAATCAGTGAATTTTTAACGATTCGATGGTATTCGATGTTCTTCCCGACTTTTGTTACAAGCGGTACGAGTTGCATGTATATAAATAATAATGATTGATGTTATTTATTACATTTCATTCTTCATCCGATTAGTTTCATTGGTAAAATCAATCAATCAAGTTAAAACTCAAAAGTTATATTGTAAAGGGGTAGTTTCTTGAGGATTTCTCGGTGAAAATGCAATTGTAAATACGTTTTTTACCGGTGATGCGGAAATTTTTTAGGAATCTTCTCCCTGGCTCACGAAAGCCCGATGGAAATCGATCAGTTAAACCAAAACTGTTATTTGAATTAAGTTATAAGATTTAATTATTAGAAACATTGATTGGTCTCAAACAAATAATTATATTGATTATAAGAAATGTTTCTTTATAAGCTTTTATTGCAGCACCCCGGATGTAGCTTCATGAAACAAGCTCCTGTTTAAGGGAGAGATGCTGTATTTATTTAATGTGTATAAATAATTATTGTAATAAACATATTTAAATGTAACTCTTTTTAAAAAAGGAAATAAAAATTAAAACAATTGTAAATTATATTGAATTGGAAGTTTCAACACCAAAAATATTTTATTATTAAGAGAAAATAAGGCTCTGTTGTCATTTTTTTTTATTAAAATTTATTAAAACACAATTTACAGTGATAAAATCAATTAAACAATATAATAATGGATAAGAACAGATTCTTTTTCACTGTCAGCTGAAAAATCGTTTCAGATTCTCTTAAATATTGTATTTAAGAAGTGTTCAAGTTGATTATAAAAAATACATCTTGAAAAAGATCTCAACACCAAAAATCTTTTATTATTAACAGAAAAAAGGCTGTTGCGTCAATTTTTTTATTAAATAGCACAATTCACCGTTATGAACCTATTTAAACAATATAATAATGGGCAAAAATAGACTCTTTTTCACTTTCAGCTGAAAAATCGCTTCAGACTCCCTTAAATATTGCAATACAAGAAGGGTTAAAGTTGATTATAAAAAAATATCTCTTGAAAATGATCTTTTTCGTTGTCAGAGAAGTTTTTGGTTTGAAAATAAAATTTACTTTCAGTTTTTAAGAAATAAAAATAGAATAATACAGAAAACCAAAATGGACTCTTAGCAATTGTATTTATAGATAAATCTTAATTATTAATTGGAAAAAAAGCAAGAAATCAAGATAAGACTTTAATCAATATTGTATTAAGGAATGCACTTTAGCAGGTACTTTTTCGCGGCCTTTGAGGAAAACCAGCTCCATGATTACCAAACATTCAACAACAATTCCTCCAAACAGTTTTACTAGCTCACAGGATGCTGCAAGACTTCCGCCCGTTGCTAACAGATCATCAACAATCAAAACTTTTCCTGATTTTTTTATACTGTTCTCCTGCATCTCAAAAACATCCTAAAAAAATGCACAAAAATTACTTAAAAATCAAATTAAAAGTACTTAAAAATATGACAACTTACCTGGCCATATTCTAAAGTAAAAGAAACACTTTTGGTTTTCCCAGGTAATTTTCCTTTCTTCCTGATTGGTACAAATGGAATTTTCAAAGCCAGAGCTAGAGTGGTCCCAATGAGAAATCCGCGACTTTCCAAGCCGACTATATACTCAATATCCAGTTGTTTAGCATAGTCCACTAATAATTCTTGCAGCGTTGCAAATGCTTCTGGATTGCCCAACACAGAAAAGATGTCCCTAATGAGGAATTAATCTTTTAAGCAGTTGAAATTGTTAACTGTGTTATAGAAAATATAAGTATAAAATACAAGGGTGGCAAAAGTTACTAAATTTACTAATAACGTCGTTTTGTAGTTGACTGGTAATGGTACCATTGTTTGTTTTTTTGTGAATCTTATGAAATGAATTTACATAGATTTTGATGATTGATTTTGTTTTTGAAAGAAATTTAAAGTTTAAAACTAACATAACCTAAAAGCTTAAAAGTAACTAAACATTTTTAGATTTTTAGTTTCATTTTATTAATAATGCTTAAATAAACAATTACTATTGAATAGAGGAGTTTTTGTAATATGTTTAATAAGTGGTTAAATACGTTTTATAACTTACCTGAATAATACACCTGTTTTCGGAAAGTCCGGAAAAGATTTTATATTTTCCTTGAGTTTTTCTATTTTTTCTGTGTAGGACATTTTCACGCAACCATTTATTGTGGACTAACTTCGAGCTATATTTGTAGTTTAGAGGCCACTGTTTCCTCTATTTACTGTGCTATTTACAAGTCCATAGATTAGATAAATAGCATAGTACAAATTAGTTTCCATTTATTTTATGCTTAGGCTTAGTGGTTATTCAGAAAGAATAACTGGAAGAAACTCCAGGCACTTTGCTGTGTATAATCAACATCTACTTGAAGCACTAAATGAACTGAATACCATCTTTAAATAAAAATTAAAACTTGGTTTTAAATTCAAATTTACAAAAAGTAATTTTTTATTCTTAACTTTTTAGTAGTATTTCACCAATTTTACAATTTAGTAACTCTGGTTGCATAATTTCCACTTGACATAACCTTACTTTCAGTTTACAACTTGAGATCA
>JASKGO010002221.1:0-18458 GCA_030556065.1 Holobus sp. GC000080
TTTTTTCTGACTAAACTAAAAGAGCAATGAAATAATTTTACTTAAATAAAATGTTCCATTTGTCATTATCAACAACTCTGAAAAATTTGAACAAGATCCGACAATTTTCAAATTTGAGAAAAAAATCGGATTTAAAAAAAAAAAATTCGAAAAAATAATTTAAATAAATTAACATCTAAATAGATTAACAACACCATTGTTAGATGATTTTATGTACTAATAATGATAGTGAAAAAAAAAAAAATCAACATAATTCAATACAGCTTAACATACCTGAAATATTGAATTCCATCTGGACGAGAGATTGCAAGATTGCGAGCGCAAAAACGGCAACGGCAACGGCAACAACAACTATTAAAGGTGTTCGACTTTGAATTAGGTAAGCGGAATTGTCTGCAATGGAATTAAAGACAACATTATAGTAGATATACAACAAACAGTACCTAGTGGGTAGAACTAGAAAGACAATAATAATAATAATCATAATAATGAAAATAATAAGGGATGGATGCGAAATGATGGAACCGATAGAAACACACACATAACATATACATACATATATGAGGAATGTGTCAAGAAAGACTCAAGAGCAAGTGGAAAGTGGTAAATTAAATGCATGTGGAAGGATTATTATTCAACATTTCAACTGTTGTTGCCCGCAGTAAGTGAGAGGAGAGTAGTAAAGTAAGTAAGTATTGTATGCACACCTAGCACTCACCATACAGCACACATCCTTCAAACACTGTTTGTGCATGCGATTGATTGTGTGTAAGGAGGAAGGCCCTGAAAACGGTGCTCGTATGTATCGTACTATGAAGTATGTAGTATGAAGTATATGTAACAATAACGAATAACGATATATAATGCAGACGGGGGTTGCGTTTTGCCTTTTGCGTTTGTTTGTGTCGACACATTCAATATGAATGTGTTTCAGCTTGTTTCAGCTTGTTTCAGCTGAGCTGAGCTGAGCAGTGTTTTCAGTATGTGTTGTGTATGCTGCCAACATACAAATAGATTGTTAAACGGTAAATAATAATAATTATATTGTTACGATTCTCTAGTAGTACCTTAGTCTTCTTAGTCTTAGTCTTCTTAGTTCCAAATGTCTATATTCTACATTCTGTACCTATACTTGATATACCGGGTGATTCAAGTATTTTACTACCACCTCTGCCATTTCTTTATTTTTCAACTGATTATTACCAAATTTAGTATACATTACATAAATAAAAAATTCCAATGAATTTTTAAAACATTTCCAATGGGATTGAATTATTGTTATTTTTACATCACTTCCGGTTTCCACAGGAAATGGCTTCAATTTTTTATTATTATTTATAAATGGCAACACTGCATTATTAGAGATTATTATGGATACTTAAAATTGCAGAATTAATAATAAAAAACTTTCTTATTATAAAATCTAAACAAACTTTTTTAAAGAACGAAAGAAAGAAAGAAAGAAAGAAAGAAAGAATGAATTGATTTAGAAATAGAAAGTGGTTGCAAAGGGGTTGCACATCTAAATCTAAATGTTTCCATTGTAATGCCTGCATTCTATGTATTTCTCTTTCTCTTTTAGCGTGTCTTTTACAGTGGGTAACTAACACTGTATGGATGCTTGTGTATTTGAGTATGTGGGTGTGCAGATCGTTGAGCACCAACACCATACGTTGATGGCAATTGTTTAGTTATATTAAACATTTAATACATATATATAGATAGATAGATATTATATGCATCGCGTCGTCTTTTCTTTCGATTGTGTTTTCAGTTCGCCACCCTTGATGTGCTCGACTTTAATGCTCTTAACCGTCTTAATGGTTATAAAATTGATAATTCATCTTTGCCAAAAAGACTGACTTGTTTTTCTTGTTTCTTTATAATTATTTTTGTGTGTTTTTTCTTTTTTCACTTGGAAAGTATTTTTATTATAACATTTTTACTTTTGATAAATAGATATTTACAAGCAATAAAACCTTTAAAAAATATTTTTAAAATTTGAAATTTATACCAATTTTTTAAGAGAAAAATAAAAAATAAAAAACATAATTAAAATTAATTTAAACGTTGTTTTCCTCTGAAAATTATCACTTTTGAAATTATTTTGAATTTTCATACGACTTTAACGATAAAATAAATTAATTACAACCTTTATAATCATCGTTATTTTTATGAGAAAACTTTCAACACAATAAAAAAAAAACTTTTTACTTTTATTGAACTAAATAATTAAACTTAAATAAATTAATAATCGAATTGAAGAATTTTATTATTTGTTTTGCTTTTATTTTATTTATTATTATTTATTAATAAATTAATTAATTAAATAAAGCAAAAATTAAAACATTTTTTAAATAATACTATTACAAAAAAATCTAAATAATTAAAAATAAAACAAAAACAAAAATAAAAAACGATTTATAAGGGGAGAAGGGAAGAAAAAAAAATCTAATTAAGAAAATTCAGGACACATCATACGCCGGCCCATAATATATGCATAAGAGTCCTGTCAGATAGTACTCGACGAGCAGGGGCAGTGGCAGCAGAAGAAGAAGAGGACGAATTGGAAGAAGAGGAAGAAAAAGCAGCAAGCAAAGCAACAAAAGAGAAGAGAAGAGAAGACGCCGATGATGAGACAGAGACAACGGAAGGGACAACACCACCATAATCATCATCATTTCTTTTAAATGTGTGTTGTGCATCACGATGCTAAGAAAATAAGGTGTAAGGTGTATGTCTGCATGTATGTATGTACGTGTATGTGTACAAGCATATAAGAAGAAGAAGATGAAGAAGAAGAAGAAGAAGAGTGAAAGAAGGAAGAGAAGGCCGCATGTCCTGCGTCCTCTCGTGCCTCCCGTGTCCCCCCTGCGCCGTCCGTCGTCTTCCTCTCACTCATTTGCATCCCCGCGCTCTCGCGTCACCCTCCGTCGGCCGCCTCCCCCGCACCCACCGCCCGGCCGTTCGTTCCATTCCCGGTCCCACTCTTTCTCTCTCTCTCTCTCTGTGCCCGGCTCATACGCGACTTGATAATTAACAAAAAAATCGTTATCGCGGCCCGCCGTGCTCCGATGCATAAACGGAGGATCTTTTCCACCGCCGTACTGTACTCCTTTTCCTTTTTACACCCCCGCTGCCACCCCTCACCACCCACCATGCCCGCGTTTACGTCGCTCCACAGTTTTCTACACTCTCTGTGCTATAGTATATGCTCTATGCTCCCTCTTTATTTCTTTCTTTATATGATTATATAGTTCTCTCTGTCTCGTATAATTTAAATTCACTGCACTTGTAATAAATGTTTTTCTGATAGTTTTTCCAGTGGAGTTTTTTTGCTTGGGTGGTTTAGCAGTTTTTTGTTTTCTTCCTTTTCGATACGTTTGATTACTTATTTGTTAATGTCATTGGTTAATGAACAGATGAAATCTGTTAATGGTGATTGGAATTTTTCCTTTTTTGGTGATGTTTTGGCTATTTAAAATCTGTTTTATTATTTGGTAGCTAATAAAAATTTGGATTTGCCGCCCGTTATAAAGCAATCAAAATTGGAAATCATTTAATTATTGTTGGATTATGGATTAATTATTATTTTTTTTTAACTTCTATTAAATATATAAACAGGGTGATTTTGAAATTTCAGAAAGTGAAATTTACAGCATTATTTAAAATGGCACTTTTGAATTTTCATTTTATTTTTGGATTAGTAAATTTGAAAAAAAAAATTGAATATTTAGCAATAATTTTGATATCTCTTTTATGTGACTTTTCTTAATTGTAGCCATCGTTTTCTATATAGAGTGTGCCAAAGTAACCAAAGTAAGAAACTAATTTCCCAATAATTAAGATATAAAAAAAGTAATTGTTTAATCCATCAAAAGTGCCCTTTAAAGTAATGAAATTATAACTTTTGACTACTTTATTGCAAAGAGTAATTATCTTCTTTTTTTGTAATAAAATAAAATGAAATAAAATAAAGTAAACTTTGAGGCAATCCCAAAACCTTTTAAAATAGTTCTGAAATCACTGAAAAGTTTCTAAATATGGATTAGCACCAATAAAAATAAATAGAATACTTACTATAAAGTCAAATAAATAATTAAATAACTAATAATGAAGCAATAAAATTATATCTTAGTTGCCATTTGAAAATGGCATTTGTAATTATATTTCGCAAGTGTTTTAAGAAATCTATCTAAAACCAAAAAAAAAAAGAACAAAAAGTTAAAACAGCTGAATTATAAGATCACCACTACAAATTGAATGAAATACTAAATTTAATTATAAAATTATAATGACTTGGCAGCCCTAAAAAAGCCAAAAAAGCTAAAAAAAAAAACAATTACAATTGTCAATTACATTAAAAACTTTTAAAAATATTAAATTGGCAATATTTAAAAAAAAACTTTCAATAAAACAAAATAATAAAATTCACTTCCAGTAAATATGTCAAATTTAAGGGTTGAAAATTGAAATGCACCAAAAAATAGCTTACAAAATACTAAAAAAATATTAAAATAAAATAAATAAAGTTAAAAAAATATATTTGCACTCTTAAAAATTCTAAAAACAGGGAAATTAATAAAAAAAAGTTACTAAAAATTGATTGAAAGCAATGAAAACCTCAGGAAAAGTGAGTTGACATCCTTTGGAACATTGACAATTATTATTACAAAAACAAAAACAACGAAAAAAAAAACAAAAAAGCCAAAAAAACAAAAAACAAGAACAATAGAAAACAAAAAACAAAAAAACAAAAATTAAAATCCACAAAAAGCAAAATTTTAATTATAATTTTTAAATTAATTAATTTAGGGGTCATTAAACATTAAACATTAAATGATTAAACATTAAAAATGAAAGTATAAAACAACAGTCCACTTTGGCGTTAAACAATTGTCCATATCAACAATAGTTAATTGTAAATTTCAGCAAAAAAAAAAAATTGAATCGGTTTTAGTTGTTTAATAGTTGTTGAATAACGATAGGGTTGACGGTATTTTCTTTTCCTCTTTTCCTCTTTCCCTCTATAGCCGTCTCGTCGCGCGATTCTTCCAACTTAACTTGCAGTCTTCCACCCCAGCCCAGCAGCAAGCACACACATCGGCCGTCGTTGCCGCCGCCACCGCTGCTGCTGCTGCTGCTACTGCTGCAAAGGCCTTGATTGTCATTACGAGGGAGTTTTAATAAGAAAAGTATTGATGTTCGCTTTTTAATGCACGTATATTCTTACGTTTCGCCCTCACTCACATTCACTCCTTCCTTCTCGTTCATTCAATGGGTGCGCACCCATTCTCTCGCTTCCTCTCCTCTCCTCTCGCTTCCTCTCCTCCCGCTCGTCGTCTTTTTCGTCGTCCGTGTCGTTCTCTCATTATGTTTTGCGTTCGTTGTTCGTTCGACGTTCTTTAATTTCGGCAGCGGTGGCGGCTGAGAGCACACCGAAAGCACAGGCAGGGAGAGCAGTAGCAGCAGCAGCAGCAGCAGCAGCGGCAGCTTTCCTTTTCTTTCAACTGCTGCCTCTTTCCTCTCTGCATGCATATGTGTACGGTCCTACCACGGTACGCTACGTATGATTTAGTGCATTTAGTGCACACACACACACACACAGTACGCCGCGATTCCGGCTCTCCCTCCGGAACGCACACATCTTTTCTTCTGATGATGCTGCTGCTGCTGGCTGCTGCTGTTGGCACACACATACAGAAGCACAGGCATGCAGATGTATATGTGTAGAAATGCAAGTGTGTGTGTGTGTATGTACATATGGCGGGCGGCTTCATTAAGATCGCGATAAGGGGTGCTTTAATAAAGTATTGATTTTTTAGGTTTTTAATTTATGCATGCGTTTTTATTAGTCTTACGACGCGCGCCTCCTCCTCCTCCTCCTACTACTACTTACTTCTTCTTATTCCCTTCGTTCGCTCTTGCTTCTTACTTTTTTCGCTCCTTCTTTTCCACATGCCACGCTTGCTTACATATAGACTTCTTCTGTGGAAGTTTAGGTAGAGAGTACACCACACACGCCCTTAAAATTATCATTTTATTTCTTCAAAAAAAAAAAAAAAAAAAGCATTTGATTTTTACTGATTTTTCTGTTTTTATTAGTTTTCCAATTTTTCATAGTATTTTTTATGTATTCATTATTTTATGGCTGAAATCTGTATTAAAGTTTTCCTGGGGTTGTTTTAAATTGCACCCTCAATCTTACATTTTATAGCTGTGGAAATAAATTTCCTGTATGGTTTTATTTTTTATTTTATTTTATTGAAACAATTGATACTTAATGAGTAAAAAGATTAGATCTGTAAATTAATTAATTTTATTATTAATAATTAATCAATTAAATGTTTTAAATTTGTCTTTAAAAATGACTGTTGTTACTTTTAAACATTTACCAAAGATGGAAAAAGCAATTTTGCTTGCTGACCTAAATGAAAAACGAAGCAATACGTTAGTGGTTAACACTGACCGGCGCATCCACTTTTCGTTTTAATGCAATTCAGTGCACAGCAATGTCGTCCAAGGTCAAGGACATCAATTGTTACGCCAATTCTGATTGGTCGTTAAATATTAACCAATAATAATCGACAGCAGTCGGTTTCTCCCCTTATTTTTGGTCTATCTTGTAATAGTAGTAATTTTTCTCATTAAAACACCTTACAATATGCAAATTTATAAATATAGAGGATAATTAGTTTTTAATGTTAATGATATTATCGAATTTATAAGAAATAAAGCGATTTTTCATTGATTTCAACTTCAAATTTTGAAGTTAAAAAAAAAAAATTGAATAAATTCCAAAGTGAAGGCGCCGGGAAAATATGGAAAATTTATTACCACTTCATCAAAAAACCACAATAAAACGAAAAAACTAAAATAACTTATAAATAAGTCACTTAAAAATTAAAAACATTGAATAGATATGACATCACTTTTACATATATATATTAATAAATAATAAATCCAATAGGTGTATTGATTTTTTATAGGCTATACATCGGCTACTTCGAATCATAAAAAAGCAGCAGGAAGAAAAATGTGAGGGGAAATTTAATTAAAAAAAGGCAAATATGTTTTATATATGTATGTGTATGTGTGTGTGTGTGTGTGTATGATAAAAAAGGCGGAAGATAAAAAGCTTAAAAATGTAAATTTCCACCTGATGTTAAGACATATTTCCTGCATGCATATGCTAAGCGTTCGGGAAGAAAATGTAAAATTTCCTCTCGCACATACACACATACGTACGTTACACGCGCAGTCTCCTCACACACTACCACACAGGTGTCTTAGCGTGCATTCATTAAACATCCCTCATGCGAAACTATTTAAAAGGATCCTCTTAACATTTCTGAAACGTTTATAGTCTTCACACGGTTCACACCTCCTCTCTATCTATCTATGTATGTATAAATTACAAAAACAGAAATGTCGTTAAGCAAAAAGTGCGCATTCCTAAATTTATGGGGTTACCTTGGTTACGCTGGAGGTTTACAATTTTGAAACATTTTACATTTCAACTTTTAGATCCCATGTATTGAATGTATTGGTTTTTTTCCAAAATTACAAATGGAAATGAAAGTATAAGGAATATATTAATATAGTTTATTTACAGTTTAACACAGTAAAAGTATTTCTTTTAATCCCTTTCATTTCATTATTTACCCGCTGATTTTTAAGAAATTTTACACATTTATATGTAATTTATGTGGCAATTTAAGAAATAAAAATTACCACAAAGCATGATTCTATACTAAAAATGAACTAAGGAATTCAAAAAAGTTAAAATAACTGTGGGTTACAATTTAAAAATCAAAAAATTTTCCGGTTAAACCGTGAATGATACAAAATTGAAATTTACATCAATCAATTTGAAATGAAATAAAATGAAATGTATTATGAATTATACAACTTTAGGAAATTTCATAAACGAATAAAGAAACAAAAAAATAAAAACAAGAAGGCTGAGCCACTTTTCAGTGATATCACCCTGTACTTCACCATCCTCTAACTAAGGAGTCTAATCGGAGCTGACTTTTTATGGGAGGCAGTACTACTTAAATTTTTTTTAAATCAAAATAATTTATGCTAATTGCATACCAATTCAATATTAATTAACAAACTAAATAAACGAAAAACAAGTCGGAAACCACAAAGAAGATTTTATTTCATCAGTACTCCCAAAGAAAATCAAAGAGTTTAAACTTAAACTAAAGTAGTCCTAAAAGAAAAACTTCAAAAAAACAATAAAAGAATCAAAACATTTTTTGAACTCTAAGCAAATCATTTTTGTTCCATGTATATATTGTATATCTGATTCTTTATGTTAGAAAATCGTCGGGGGTTATACCACGTTATACTAAACTGACTCACCCCCTGCCACCTCCACCAACTTGGATCATTTAAGCAAAATGCGTGCGTGCGTGCGTGCTTGCTTGCGTTCTTGTTTGTAAACGCCGAAAATACTCTCTCTATATACTTTATATATATAGAGATACATATAGAGAGGTAGAGGTAACTGGGAGTATAATGAAAGACTGCACGGGTGTAGAAAATTTCGAAATTTCGCCGACTCTGTGCTAGCTGATGGGCAAAGAAGAGCTAATCTAAGATTCTAAGAAGTGGAGAAGTATAGTAGAAGAACACGAGAGAACTAGCTGGGGCAGGGATTGCAGGGGATGCAGGGGATGGAAGACAAGTTTAATTTCGTCTCAGGCTGACGTCATATTTACATATATCATATATGTTACATGTTACAATATTACAAATGTAGCATATCAACCTACAATACTTAAATTTAAAGAATTTAAAGAATTAAACTTAAAGCATAAGCATAATTTCTCATAGAGGCTAAAGAAGCAGAGGTGCAGAGGTGTCATCATGTCATCATCATCAATACTGTAGATAGATTGTACTTCGTATGCATAGGTAGGCGCACGTAAAAATTAACAGAGCAGGGGGTTTAGCAGAAAGAAAGAGTGAAAGAGTGAGGCGTTGGAGAAGAGAGCGGTGGGGTTGAAGATGTGCTGCTGGGTGGCTGTGGACGGGTGTGTGGGTGGCGGGTGGCCGCCGCGTGTAGAAGAGGCGACGTGACGTACAGGGGGAGGCGGCAGCAGCAGCTACAGCTGCTGGAGGCACGCGGAGAACGGCGGCGGAGTAGAGAGGTGGAGAGCGGCAGCATCTCACTACTAATTAAGAATACGAAAGAAAGGGACCGATGTTTAAAATGCGTGAGAGTGGGTAGAGAGACGACGGCCACCCCGAGTAGACCGAAGAAATGAACGCCAACGAACGAACGAACGAACGAACGAACGAACGTACCAACGTATGGATGTGTGTTAGTGTGTGTGTGTGTGTGTGTGTGTACGTAGTAAGTAAGAAACGAACGAAAGGAAAGGAAAGAAGGAATAAGAAGAAGGAAAAGCAGCCGCCCCCCGCCTCATACGTAGCGCCCGTCGTGGTGCTCGCTCGCCGCCGCGTACATAATATGAGAAAGGATCGTCGTCGCCCCGTGTATATGAGTAGAGTAGAGAAGAGTAGAAGAGTAGAGTTGAGAGAAGAGAGGAGTAGAGACAAAGAGATATTCGAGAGAGGAGACGAGAATTGAGTTAAAAGATGGCGGATTGTACATTCTTCCTAAGAATTTGCATGTAATTAATGTGAATAAGGAAAAATCAGAGCCGGAGCAGATGTACAATATTACGTTAGGGTTCACTGATTTTCTTAATTTTAATTTCGCTGCTTTCGCCCCGACCAAGCAAAGACTTTATACTACTATACTATACTATACTATACTTTTATCATACTCTTTCTTCTCTTCTCATCTCTTCTCCTGCAGTCCTCCTAGTAGTATTGTACTTCTTCTTTTACATCTTCTACTACTACTATTACTTCTTACTTCTTATGAATGTTTCTTTATCAACTATCAACAACAATCAACCACTCTCTATTTATATCTCCAGGTCCAGACCATCAACATCTATGTGCAGCTACAATTTATGTTTTACATCATTCAAAATTCAAACATTCAATTGTTTTTGATTCGGTTTTTATATTGTTGTATTGTAAAACAGTTGGTTGGATGGATATACTTTGAAGGAACTTCTTTAATTTTCAAGTTTCAACTATCAAGTTTCAACTATCATAATAAAAACAATATTGTAATTGTTTTCTGATGCTTCACTACAATAACACTTCGAAAATAGTAATATGATGAAACAGTTTTCAAATTATTGTTTTGTTGTTTTTTGTTTTTGTTTTTGTTTTCTTGACCTTTTCGGCTGATATTTTTAATATTTTTATAGTTTATGGTTTTGTATTTACGTAGTTACCATTTACGGAAATGTAATGAAATAAATTCTTTTGGTCTAGTGAAGCATTCTTTTTAGAATGTATTTCAATTTTTTATTGAAGTACTTAATAACAAAAAGGAATTCTACAAATTTTATACTGATTTTAAAATATTAATAACTTTTAAAATGAAAATAAAAAATATTTATTAAAAAGAATGCTAGGTTTGCAGTTTATAGCGTTTAGCGTTTACATCTTAAGAAGATGTAAATGAGAAATTAGAAGCGGAGGGAGTTGTGAATTTTAAGATTTTTTTAAAAATAAGTTGAGGATGATGTAACTTGTTAATTAAACATCCTGTGTAAGAAAAGAGTTCATTTAAATTAAGAGAATATATAAAAAAATTATCAAAATTTAAATTTTAAATATCATCTTAATGATTGTAAATAAAGAATTGAAAATATCTTTGAAAAGATCAATCATTCTATCTTTGGTTAAATAGATTGTTTTTTTTTTTGAAAAATTTTGTTAAAAAAACAATTTAATTTTCATTTTTTATTACCGAAAAAGTAATGAATTAAAATGCATAATTTTAATTTCACTAATTATATCAATTAATTGATTTTTTAATTATTAATTAATTAATTAATTTTTCCTCAGTTTATTATTCAAAAATATATATTTTTTAAATGTCGTTGAAACAGTTGTTTAAAAAGAAATTAAATGTATACTTCTTTCTCATTGTTTATTTTATTTTAACACAATTAATTTGATTTTTTTTAATTTATGTATTTAATTTATTAATTTCTAATATGTTTTCAAAATTTCTACAATTAATGCATTTTAATTAAATTTACTAATTATAATAAATTAAATTACTATAAAACTGAGCAACAAAAACAAAAACAAAAATTTAAAAACTTTTAATTACAATACTTAATAATCAAAAACAACAGTTTTTACTAATTAAAATCAAAACTAGTAATTAAAATTAATAAAGATCCAATAAATTAAAAAAAAAAACTACTTTCGATTAAAAAATATTGAAATAATAATAATAATAAAAAAAAACTAAAATCCACTTCTTCAATTAATAATAAAACAATAAAACTAAAACCAAAATAAAACCTGCAACCATCAAAAACCAAAAAAGCACCAGGTAAGAAACTAATTAATTAATTAGTAATTAACGGATGCATGTACATAAATTAGCGAAAACAGAAAGAAACAGAAAGAAACAGAAAACTAATTAGCTAAGCAAAAATTAGTAAAAATTCAAAGTATAGAGAAAGGCGAAAGAAAGCGAAGCATCGTTAATAAGAGGGGCGAGAGAGCGGGGGAGGCAGTTGGAGGCAGCGGCGGAGTAGCCGAAGAAGACGAAGAAAGAGAGGAGGAGGGTAGTGGTAGGTAGTGTCGAGTGCATGTGCACATGTGCGTGCGTGTGTGTGTGTGTGTGTGTGCGTGGGTGTATGTGTGGGGCTCGGTGACGCGAGAAGGGTAAAGAGAAGTAGAGAAGGCCGCCGCCGCCTCACCCTCGATGTGTATGTTACGAGACAACTCTTAAAACACATGCATAAATTAAAAAGTTAAAAAATCAATAAAGACCAAGTGGTTTCTTTCCCCGGGATTTCTCCACTTGCGCCTTTTCTTTCTCTCTCTTTCTCCTTCCTTCCTTCGCCCTACGCCCAACGAAGAGCGGCACATTCTCGCAAGTCCGTCTTAATGTCTATGCATCTGTATGTGTGTGTGTGTGTGTGTAATTGCATACATGTGTGTGTGTGTTGCTTCAACCCCTGCACACACACATGCAAAGACACACACATACAGGGACACCAACTAAGAGATTACTGTGTAAGGCATTTATTTGCGCACCCACTGCGCGAAATTAAAGAAGTTGCCACGATTTGTGTGCGAATTTTTCGATTCCGACTTCAGACCCGATCCCTCTCCTTCTTCTTATTCTTCTACTTCTTCTTCCTTTTGGAAAAGTTCGAAGCCCTCTGTATATGAATTATCGATTCCCAATTAACATCCGATTAATTTTTTATAATTAGTAATTAATTAATTAATTAATACTTTTGCGTGACCTATATTATTATTGTTTTTTTTTTTTAATAGTAGCAAATACAGAAGTAAAGTAAATTAAAAAAAAAATTTAATGCTAGCAAATACAGAAATAAATAAATTAAAAAAAAAAATTAAAAAAAAAAGAAAAGAGGAAAAAAGAAAGAACACGTCCGTTTTAGAAAACAGAGGCCGCAAGCCATAATTAATGTTGCGCATAATTTTCCTTTCCCTTCCCGTCCCTTGAAAAACGTGCAGCACACCGCGTATATACATAGATATATATATAAAATAATAATATATGAGAGTGTGGTGGTGGCGCGGCAGAAGAGCCAAGTATGTGTAGGGGTAGATCTATTTTCCTTCGAGCCCCCCCCCCCCCGCCCCTCAGTCGGTCGTATGTGTAAGAATTCTTTGTATCTTCTTCTGTTGCATGCAGCATGCAGATGAGTGCCGCTCGGCAGTCGGCTCGGGCGCTCGCAGGCGGCGTAAGGGGGTGCCTTCATCATCATCATCATCATCATCGTCGGCGTCGTCGTTTACTGGGCCCCGGCCGCACACAGGGCGTCCTACTCTCTACTCTCATCCGCGCGCCACCACCGCCGCCCCCTCCCCCTCCGCATCATGCACACGGCGGTGCGCGATCTCTTCTTCTTCTTCTTCTTCTACTTCTTACTGTTTTTACTCTGACACATACAATCAGTCTTCTTCATCCCCGCGCTCGCACATTATTAAATAGTCCACATCTCGCTGGGTGTGTGCATGATGTAGAGCGGGGCGCATGCAGCAGCAACCCCTTTCGCAACCGCCCCCTCGCAGAACTCTTACCCTGCCACCGCTCCGCGTCCTCCCACGGTCCGTCGGCCGCGCGCTCTTACAACGCGAAAGAAGACGAAGATTCTCTCAATTATTAATCGGGAGGAATTTTTAATCGATTGCCGACGGGGGTGGCGAAAGGGTGTGCTGCTGTATGCGTGGCTCTCTCTATGTATGCATGCAAATTGGTATGTGTGGGTGTGTGTGTGTGTGTGTGTGTGTGTGTGTGTGCGTGTGCGTGCCGAAACTGTGCGTGTTGCACATTAAAGACGCGCCTCTTCTCCTTTTTCTTTCGCTTTCCTCTCATCAGGAACGAAAGCAGCGGCAGCAGCAGTAGCGGCAAGCGCTCTCTGTGGCCTTTATTCGCATTTCGCAAACGCAACGGTCTATACAGTCTATACACTGCACTGTGTGTATCGTATTTTAATAATAACGAAGCGGAGGGAGTCCTCCCGATATTCGAGTAAAGGGTTACCCGCTCTTTCTATGTACTTCTTACTTCTTCTTCTTCTTCTTTTGCGCCTTCTTCTGTTTCTTTCGACCCCTTGTTCACCCCGCGCACAGTGAGTGTTTCTTACAGAGGCCCTTGCTACTTGCAATGCAAACGAGATTACATTTTATTCCATTTTATTTCATTTTAACATTTTAAGTTTTTACCAATTTATCTTCTTTTGCTAATTAATTTTATATAATAAATATAATTTTATTTTTCTTTCTTAAGAATTATCCTTTTTGTTTTTGTTTTTTAATCAATTGCCATGGATATTTAATATATTTAATATTTGTAATAATATACCGGGTGTTCCATTTTGAATTGCCTTTGCATGGCTATCTTTATAATGAATTCAAATAGAGATTTTAATTCTTACCACCAGAAAATTAGTTATTTTTACATGAAATTACTAAAGTGTTGAATTTCATTTGGTAAGACTGATTTTAGTTCCTTTTTCACAATTACCAATAGAAATTTGGTTGTTTTTCCATAAATTTACCAAAAATTAATAGATTTTCAAACGCTTGCCTGGAATTAATATGCTTTTTCAATTTTTCAACAGTCACCAATATTAATTTGTTAACGTTTTTAACGAAATCACCCAAAATATAGAAGTCAATAATTGACCAAACTGCCTTTAGTTATTTTTTAGTGTTTACCACCATAAAATTAGTTATTTTTACATGAAATTACTATAAAGTATTGAATTTCATTTGGTAAGACTGATTTTAGTTCCTAAAATTTAATACATTTTCAATTGGTATGCAATAATAAAATTTGGTTTTTTTTATCACTATTAAAAAAATTATTTTTTTGGAAAAGTTTATTCGTACAACTGTTTATTATTATTGTTAATTAATTTTATAAATTAACCACTCTTTAACCACTGGATAATTTATTAATTTCCACAATAATAATAAATAAAGACGAAAACCCTTGCATTCAGTGAGGGAAAAGATAAAATGAGAAAGAAACAGTATCGGATGAGAGGATGATACACAGACTGTATACGACTAGAATATAAGAAGAATTCCTGAAATTCTTAAATGAACCGCAACATAAAAGCCATAGCCGCCCCCGACCGATTTCCGCTGCATGTATTTGCTATACGTATCCTGTGTATCTATCTATTCTATACCTATCGTATACTATATGCTAAAGCTTCATGGATGGCGTGTAATGTGTAAAGTGTACATATATAGTAAGGTTGGCAGTGTTGGGGCACTGGCACTGGCACTGGCACTGGCACAAACGAAGGGGTTGAAATTGTACACGCACGCATGCACCCAAAGTGTCTAAAGTAACACGTACAGGAATTTCACTACCCCTATGCATCCAGTCCTATCCTATCCTATCCTATCCCGTCCTATCCTGTAGGGAAAGTTTCACGGAAAAACGACGGGGAAATGAGTAACCGGAAGCCAATCAAGTGTGTTTTTTTAATTAATTTTAACCCTTCTTTTTCTTTTTGCTTTCTTTCTTCTCTGTGTAAATTTTCCTTTTGGTTTTTAGTATTTTTTTTCTCTTAGGTTTTCTTTATTTCTTTTTTTTTTTTATGGTTTTTATTGAAGCATTTTTTTGTTGTTTTTAAATAATTTTTAAAATATGGTAAAAATTGTTTTTTTTTTATAAAAATATATTTTTTTATTGTTTAGTGAAAACACTGTAATTAATCGGAAATATTTTGCAAATTTTATTTATTTATTTATTTTAATAAAAACTGAGTAATAATTAAAAAAAAAAAACGAACTGTTGAGATAATTTCCGTAGTAATAAATAAATCTTAATACTATTTCTTGTTAAAGAAATTATAGAAATTAAAGAAAAAGAAGTTATAAAACTTAAAATCTCTTAAAATAACTGAATTTTTGTAAATTTAGAACATAAAAAGTTAACTTAAAAAAAAATTAAACAAATAATAAATTAAATTTAAAAACAGAGCACATTTTTTAACCACTAAGGATTAAAAAAAAATATCGCAACCAAAATGCAACAAAATTTTTAAATGCACACCTTAATTTTCATTAATAATTAATTTTGACGACATAAATTAATTTTAAAATAAGTAAAATATATTTTATTTCAAAGAAATGCAAATACCCTTTAATATGTTATAAAATTTGAGATTGAGCAATATTTTCTTTAGCTGATAAAACCAAAAGCTCTCAAAAATTTCAGTTTTTTTTTTTAATTAATAAAGTTGGTTATTTATACCATAATCAGATAACATTTTATTTTTAATATAAATTAAATAAATTGTTTAAAATAATGATAAAAAAATTCTAGATTTTTCATTTAAAATTACATAAAAAATAGGTTCTTTTTTCTCATTGATACCGTTGCAACACTTAAATTATAATTAATGCAAATTCAGATGAATTTTTGGAAGAAATAGTTAAAAAAAATCAAAAATTATTATATCAGTTTATTACAAATTTATTTAGCTCTAAGAAAACGTAAAATTTAGTTTTCTAACTAAAGTAGTTTAGACGTTCTATGCAAAAGCTCTCCCAATTGATGTTTTGGACGTAAAATGAGCTTTTTGTTATAACTCTTAAACTATTTATTCGATTTATAAAAAAATAACGGTTTATTTTAGGCAAATAATTATGGTTTTTGAAATGTTATAAATAGTTTGAAATTAATTATTTTTTGTTCGAAAAAATTGCTTGCAAACTTGCAAATTGGAAACTTTAAAAAATAATTCTAATATTTTTTACATTATCGTCAATTAAAAACTATTAAATTTTTTTCATTAATATATTATTTGAAGAAGAACGGAATTATCATAATAATCGCTATAATTAGACACTAAATTGGTCCAAAGTGAAATTATACAGTATTGACGAAAAGTTAGGTTTCGATAGAGGATTCTTATAATTTAATCAAGTCGAAGTCAAAACAGTTAAAGCAATGTTTTTTATATAAAATTTCTAAGTAAATTTATTATTAGATATAGATCTAGAAATCTGGGAAGAAAATTTATTTATATTTTTTTTTTAATAGAAAACCCTGATTTTTTTTTATTCTAAAAGTAAATTATTCTTTAAATATTCTTAATTTTTACAATTAAAAATCCAAAGCAATTTTTGTATAAAAAATATATTTTAAGGTAACAAAAAATACTATTAATTTTTTTTAAGTTATAATTAATTTTTTTTAATCTAAAAACATATTTTGCGCCAATTTAATTGTTTCATTTTGTATAAACTATTTAAATTCTTGTTTAAAATACTGAAAAAACTTAAAAATTCAATATACTAAAAATAAACTTTTGTTTTTATTTATTTTTTATTTTTTTCAATTTTTATAATGTAAAAATTACTATGTAAAAAATAATTAATTATATGAAATTTCCATAAACCAAAACTAATTTTAAATAACCAAAAAATTATATATTTTCAAAATTTTTAATTTGCTAGCATAGAAAAGTAAAGACAAATGACATAAAGAGACAAAAATAAAAAGCAGCTATATGGAAAACATTAAAAATCAAAAATAAAAAAACAGAGCGAGAAAGCAAAATAATTTAAAGCGAAAATAACGAAAGAATTAGAAATAGAAGTATAAGAAGAAGAAGACGAAGTAGAAGAAAAGGGAAGAGCGACGAAAAAAAAAAAAACAGATATAGCAAGCAAACAGCACTAGCAGCAAGCAGCTAGAAGCAGCAGCAGCAGCAACGCAAATAAGCGCCCCTTTCTTTCTGCATCTTATTATTATTCCTGGTTCTCTTCTCATCCGGGTGTACAGTTGGGCCGTTAAAACGTCGACGCATCATCCTCATCAAGAGGGAAGCAAGTTTCTTTCTCCTTCCTTCTCTTGCCGCCTCCACACACCAATACACACCCAATACTCACACACACACACACACACACACACACACACACACACACACACACACACACACATATACAGAGGCAGGCACATACTAGTCCCAGTACAAGTACACACGTAGGCGCCAACGAAGAAGAAGAAGTAGAAGAGAGTTAAGAATCAATAATTAAGAATCCTGCAGTCCTGCATTCGCTCGCTCGCCTCCCTATATGAGCGGCGTTTTAAAAACAATTGAAATGCGCGCACCCTCAAAGACGTCCTCCGTCCGCCGCCACCACTGCCGCTGCCGTTGCCGCTCCAGCTCATTGCTTACTTCGTTCTGCCGCCTCCCACATTAACTTACACATATACATGCATGACAACAATTATTATATGTCACTGCTGCTGCTGCTGCCGCCGCCGTCTTGCTAAATGCATACCATGCATACTATACTCGTACAGGGTGATCAATTTAGAGGTATCGGATTTGAAATGAAAATAAAACAAAGAAAATTTAAATTGACAGGGCAACCTTTATTATTTTTCTGTTGAACCATTTATGACATTTATTTTTGAAAGATAATCCCTTTAAATGTGGGCCGCAACTGCACCGTAATTGGGCCATCTGAAAACACCAATTTTGAATAACTCGCTCGAAGATTTCGGTCGGTATCTCGCGAATAACTTAAGTATTGTTGGCTTACAATGCCTCAATCGTAGCTGGTTTATCCACAAAACATTTAACATTTACATACCCCTAGAAATAAAAGTCTTAAGGTATGATTTCACAAGATGTTGGTGGCCAATCGACCGGTCCAAGACGAGAAATCAATTGCTAACCGAAACGACTACCCAGTAAATCCATTGTTATGCCGCTTTGGAAGGTCGGAGGGCTTCAATTCTTAAACTAGCTGTATTTTATAACTTTTCAAACTAAGATCTTTGCGTAAAATCGGCCAAGTAGTGCCAAAAGACAGGCCAA
>JASKGO010002228.1:0-21561 GCA_030556065.1 Holobus sp. GC000080
CAAAACTATCATTACTTTTAAGAAATTAATCCATTTGATAAAATTGAAAATTAAGAAAAATTTCCTAAAGAATTAATTTTTAATTACTCAAATTTCCTTAACAGAACTTCTTTTATTTCAGGAAAACAGTAAACATTTTTTTCTGAAGAGCTTTTCGATTGAAAGACAATTTAATTTAAAATATAATTAACTAGAAATTTTCATTAAATGGCTTACATTTTATTATTTTATTATATTTATTTTAATAAATATATTTTTTCTAAATATTTTATTTTTTAAAGATAAAAGAAAAAATATGAAGGAATATAATTCGTTTCGTTTCGTTTCAGTTTTAAAAGTAAGTTAAGTAAATATTGTGCAATTGAATTTTCCGATGCGCATATAAAGCGATTGAAAAATGTTAATGCACTTTAATAATGTTTACATTCTCTCGATTTGCGCATTAAACAAAGCTAGCGCAAACGTTATGCACACAATAAATAAACTAATAATAAACTAAAATTAAAATTGCCAAGTCAGAAATTTTTTAGTGTAATTTTTAATTTCAATTGATTACAACCAACAAAAATTGTAAACTAATTGAAAAAATTGTAATTAAATAAAGAATTAACTTTTTATTTATTAAAAAAGAAATGAAAATTATTTTATGAAATAAAAATGTAAATTGAAAAGCAAATAAAAAAATGTAAATAATAAATTTTATTACAAAAATAATGTAAAATTAAAATTAAAATTGAAAATTACAAAAAAATTACAAATTAATTAAAAAATGTCTAATATATAAATTAAGATTTGTTTTTATTAAAATACTTTTTAAAACTTTAAAAACTTATTAAGTAATTGAAATTAAAAAAAAAGTAAAGTCATTAGTGAATGGAAAATAGGAAAATCATTGGATTCATTGGAATGAGAAATCGATGGCATCAGCGATAACATAAATATTTATTCGTAATTCGGATTACAGTCTCTAATCACTTCTTTTTGCTTTTGCTTTTGCTTTTGCTTTTGCTTCGGAAATCGATTGCCGGAACAGTTTTTTGGGTCAAATTCCAAATGCACCAACTTCAAAACTTTTTCCTCTTTGCAATTTACATCTTTTCCTCTTTCACCACTTTATTTACTATTTATTATTTTATATTTATAAATTAAAGAAAAAACTATATAAAATTAGAAAATCTTTAATTTCTACATTAAAAAAAAAAAACAATTTTAATAAATTTCTAATTAAAAAAAATTTTTTTTCTAAAAATGGATTTTTTTTAAATAGAATTACAGGAAGAAAATGAACATTAAAAAAAAATTAATGGAAAATTATAGTAGAAGCTATGTATTAAGTACCTCTAAAAATCTATATAGTTATAAGTTGTAAATGTGTTGAGAGAAAGAGAAATGTTTGTATTAAACACAAACAGAGAGAGCTTACAGCTCACAGCTTACAGCTTACAGCTTACCACCCCATTGTATTGTTATCATTATTATTAGAGAGAGCCGAGTTGTGTAGTTCGGTGTTGTCTGTCGGTGTTGGGTGCAATTTGCACCACCTACAACACCATATAATGCCATAAGAGAGTAATAGCGACCAGCGCCGCCGCCGCCGCCAGCACACAGCACACAGCACACAGCGCATTGCCTAATTGTTCGCAACCCCCTGATTTATTATTTTCATTAACACGCGTTTACCGAGCTATTTCCTTTATACTACTACCATTGCTATTTGCTACCACCATATACCCGATACGCTTTCTAAGGATAGTTATACGTACAGTCTCCTGGAGTGATTTACGATCAAATACATTTTCATTTTGCTCATATCGCTTCTTACACATTCACATTCACATAGTACATACTACATGCAAACAGGCATTGAAACATTCAATGAGAAAGACTATAACTATAAGACACAGAATGAAAAGCTCCAAGAGGAAGGAGAATAAGGATGGGAATAAGGAGTAAGGACGATGAAAAGAGGAAGAAGCGTTATTTCAATTTCAACCATCCTCTTTTCATTTAATTAATCTTTGCTTTGCTAAGCTTTGCTTATACTGTTCTTGTGGTTGTTTTTTGTTTTTGGATTTTTTTGGGGATTTTCCTTTAATTGTTTCTTTGCTTTTTCTTCTTTTTTTATTTGTTTGTTTTTTTGAAGAAAAAAATTAGTGGTTTTTTTATTGAACAATTTTTTTTTTAATTAGGATATTTTTTTTAAATAAATGTAATAAATAATTTTTTTAGTTTGATTTTTTTTTTTTTTTTTTTTTTTAATAATGAATTTTCTTATTGCTGTTTTTTTTTCAGAAAAGTTAAATTAATTAAAAGCTTTCTAAAAGTGTATTTCTTTTTTATTTAATTAATTATTATAAAGTAGTATTACTTTACAATAGAATGAAGTATATTAAATTATAATTAAAATGAAATTCAGAGCATTAATTAATTTTTTCAGCCTAATAAATAACAAATAAATAAATAAAATTTTGGGTTTTTTAATATAACAAATACATTTTTATTAGCTAATTATTTAAAATAAAAACTAAATAATAAAAGAAAATTATTATTTATTTTTGTTTTAGTTTTATTTTTCATTTGAGAAAACTTTTAAAAGTTTTTTATTTATTTATTGCTTATAAAATTAAATTTAAGATGATGATGTCTCATTAAAAGCAATTTTTATTATTAAAAATAAATTCTATTTAATTAAAACTTACCAAAGAATAATATAAAGTAGTAAAATAAAGGACTAATCAAAAATTAATTTAAAAAATATTGATTTTGTCTCTGTTTTTTCACTTTAAAAACGTTTTTTTCTATCAATTGCTTTATTTTAAAATTAAATAAATTAAATTAAAGTTAATAATATTAAACCCACTTTAAAATTATTAAATAAAACATAAAAATTTAATAATTAATAAATATCAATTAATTTTAAAAAGTTAAATAAAGTATTAAAAGTTCTAAACAAAAATTAATTATAAAAAAAGGATTTTTTTTCTTTTCTTTCACTTTTAATAATAAAAAAACTTCTGTCCTACATTATAATTATATTTTAAATTAAATAAATAATTTTATTTCCTCTTGATTATATCGTAAATCGTAATAAAATTAAATTAAACATTTAAAAAATGAATTTAAATAACATGAAACGTTAAAAAAAAAAAGTAAAATAAAGGACAAAACTAAAATTAATAAATTAAAAATAAATTTCATTTCATTATTTTCACATTTTACCATTTCTTTTGCATAATATAATTTACAAAACAAATATAAATTAAATTAATAATTTTTATCTGACATCATAATAAATAAAAAATTAAACATAAACCATTTAAACATTAAAAATTTATTAATCGACAATCATCATTCAAAAAACTAGTAAAAAAATCCCCAAAAATGGAAAAATACAAATTATTAAGGCCATTTTCGAATTAATTACATCAATAGGATTTATTTTTTATTTTTTTTTTTGTAATGGAAAAACTATAGTCCTGATGGCAGTGGAAAATAAATGATGGGCAACCCTTCCTTTACATTTCACAACTACAACTGCTTGCATATACAGATACGAGTATATGTATGTAGATAAGAGGAGTGAATTTGTTTGTATGTATGTATGTAAAGAACAATATAAATATGTAATAAGTTTTTACTAGGGGCTTGAACATCGCACATGGCACATGGCACATGGCACGAAATAAAATTTCGTTATTGTTGTACCTGACAGTGGAGTAAAGACTGTCTGTATGTACTTGTACAGGTACACAGGGTACAGAGTACAGAGGTTCAGTTCACATTAGATAAGGTATTACCATTACCATTACCAGCAGCGTTGTTCGTTGTTGGGCAGGTTTACGTAAAGTGAATTATTGATCCGAAATAGTGTCACGCGAATGGAAATTTATGGATCCACCTCGAAAGCCGCTAAGCTTTTTTCGGCACTGCTCTCTCTAAACCACCCCTTTCTGTCCTGCCTGCCTGCCTGCTGCTTATATCATTTCATTTCGTTTCATTTCTGCTTTCCTTCAATTTCCTCTCTTCTTCCTATATTTCCTAAATTTCCTAAATTTTCTCAAACTCCTCTCATCCATTTAAGTATTTTATATTTATTGCTTTTATTTACCAATCCAATCGAAATATATTTAAATAATGATTAATGAAATTTCCATTTGGAATTCCCATTGAAAGTTTTTTTTTATACTAAGTGAAAGAAATTTCAGTAAAATTATTTTTAAATTTGATTTGGTTTTTAAGTTTTTTTTTTTTTAAGTATTTTAAATTCAAATTTATTTAAATTATTTTAGGAGTTATTTTGAATTTGATTATAAAAATGATGGGTAAAATTCTTTAATGGTTTTTCTTTTTGGAAAAATACAAATAAATAAATTATAAAGTAATTTATTAATTTTAAATATTTAAAAAACTGAATTTAAAACTTATTTTTAATATGTTAAATTAATAAATTAATACTAAATGATTATCTAAAAACATTTTTCGTTTTTCCCATAAAATTCTAAAATTTCAAATAAAAAAATATATTTTATATACTTTTTTTCCTTCAGAAAATAATGTAAAAAATGAAATGAAATTTAAAAAATAAATCAATTACATTTTTTATTTATTTTTTAGATGAAATACTGGAAATTTATTTGAATTTTATATTTTATATTATTTTTTTTTTCAAAGAACAAAAGTAAAAAGTATTTTAAATTTTAAATTGCCAAGTAAAATTAAAAAAAAAAAAAATGAAAAAGAAATTAATGTTTAACTTTTCCATTGCTGATGCTGTTCAGCAATAAAATCTTCCACGAAAACAACCCCATCAACTCCATTCGAAACAATTATTTCATAATTAATGACTGACATTACCATTGCTGATGCATTACCAATATTACAAATTATAATAAAACAGTAATCATTAACTTTTATTGTTATTTTATTTATTCAATTTTCTTCTATCGATTTTTTTAATTTTTAATTTAGTTTTTTATTTTATTTTTAATTTAGATTTTTTGATTTTCGATTTAAAAAAATCTCTGATTAGAAAGCTATAAATTATTGATTTACAAGTGGATAAATGGAATTCATCTTAAATGAATAATAAATCAGGAAAATGTCAATAAACTAATATAGTGGCAGCTAGATAGCTCTGTATTCTGTATGTTGTCCCTTCGTCCTTGTAATCCTTAATAATTCACCGAAACTGTTCGTGGAACGAATCGAATCGAATGACATGATTTCCCCTGCGGGAACAATTAAGGACATTAGCTGACGGCCTGGCGCAACCAATAAATTACTCTCACAACAACTTAATCATTTCTCCCGTACCTAACTGAACCATTTGCTTATTTATTAAATAAATAAATAACTGCCAGTGAAATGGAGGAAATGTAAACAAAAATTTTCCATTATACATTTTCTCATTGCGCCCATTTATAAGGGATGATTGCAAAAATTATACTTTTCCCCATTTCCACATTTCCACATTATCCTGACCTATTTGACATTGACAATAATTAAATAATCTGCTGAAGAATGATAAAGAAGAGAAAGCATAAGCAAAAGGGCTCAATTTGAAGCTCTGCGGGATTCCTCAATTACTGAATTCCTCCAAGATTACTTTTGATGAAGAAACGATGCAGAAAAGTCGAAGGACATCTTCATTAAACAATTTAGCAATTTATTCGCTTCGCTATTGATATGTTATGCCATGAAAATTGATAACGTTCATTATTTTATCATTATTCGAAGCGCAATTTCAATAATTGGCTGTTTTTTAGTTCAAGTTTTTGTTTATTTCCTGGAAAATTCGGAAATTTAAAAAAAAAATTAAATTAACTAGAATAAACTAAATAACTAGAATTTTTTTTTTACTATTTTAATTACATTTTTTATATTTCTTTTTATTGTTTTGTTCTTTTATTTATCATTTTATTGATTATTATAATTAATTTTAATTAATTCAATCAATTTATTTATTGTTTTTATAGGTTTTATTATTATTTAATTTATTTTCATTAAAAATGAAATTTTTTGTTGAAGTATTTTTTAGATTTATAACGAAATAAAATTAAAAAACAAAAAGCTTAAAATAAAAACCGTATAAAGTTTCTTGTCGTAAAAGTAAAACTGCAAATGGCTATAAAATGAATGCATTTGAAATTAATTAAATCGTTATCAAAGTCCTAAATCATCTCGGATAGTTATTTTTCAGCAAAAAGCCAAAGTAATTATTCCGTCAGCCACTTGGTTTTAATTAAAAAGCAAATGACTTCTCACTTGAAACTTAAATTAAATCATTTTCCAACCCTCTATAACTATAAATTCTTCATTTTCTTAATTAATTAATTAAAAATCTGCTTTTTTAAATATTCAATAAGTAATTTAAAAAAAAATTAAAGTAAGAAAAAGCATTTAAAATATTTTTTTTCATTTTTTTTTTTTTTTTTTATTTTAATTAAATTAAATTTGAATTGCACTTTATAATATTTATAACAAACAAATAAAATGAAATAATCATAATAATTATTAGGAAAGTTTCCTTTTTGGGACCTTTCGCAAAAAAGCTTCTGTTGGTGTGTGTGTGTGTGTGTTGGAGTGGTTTGAGTGTTTGAGTGTGACCCGCAAGATATTGATTTCCGCATCTTTATCTCTCATATACGTACGTACTGTGGAATATAACGGGATGGGAAAGTTGTTCCGATCCCCTTTTGCCCAAAGAGAAATCCTGAAGGATTAAAGTCGCTGGGCTGCTCCAAAGAACAGAAAGTCTCGCTGTTCTATTCTTAAAAAGTTTTGCCTCAACCAGCAGCAGCCTTTCGAAAGTCCTTTCAATGCAAATACTACACACATATTTAATAAATCGCTTTATTCTTCATCTTCATCTCCTTTTTCTTCTTCTTCTTCTTCTTCTTCTTCTTCTTCTTCTTTTAAGGCATTAAGTAAATCTTTTCTGCTTTCATTGCTTTTGCGCTTATTTATGCAAGAAACGGATTGTGCTTTTTGCAGCTTAAACTATTATCCTTTGAATGTGTTGGGGGAAATGTGCAAAAAGTGGACGCTTTGTGAGCCGCGGAAAATGGGAAAATGGGTCGAAACACTTTACGCCTTTCCGCCTTTCTCCCTTTCAAAAGTTTTCCCACTTTTCTTTTTTCGACGTTTCAAGTATGATTAATGTAAATTTTTAAAGTGCATTCAATGGGAAATACAATTTTTTTAATTTATTGTTTCTTAAGTTATTTTTTTATTTAGCAGAAAATTAATTAATTTTACAGTAATAACTTAAATTAGTATTTTCTTTTTTTAAATTAATTAAATAATAAAATAGAAGTGATTTAAAGAAGCAAATATTGAAATGAAATGAAATAATATAATGTTGAAGATGTTTAAATAATTGTCTTTGGAGTATAATAAGTGTCTTGGGTTTACAAAGCAGATTTTTCTAGTTGTAAATCGTCTGGCACTCACTGCTTCTTATAATCAACGTATTTAAATCTTTCACCCACTTCGTATAATCTCTGTATAATTAATTCAAAGAGTCTACTCTTACAAACACCAAATGTGTTTCGACTTTCGGCCAGTCTTCTCTTTCTTTTGGCTGCTACATTTATTTTATTTCTCACTTTTTTAATTTAATTTTCTGTTCCAAAACTTTTTATTTAATTTCATTTGCAAATTTCTCAAAAAAATACTTTTTTGTAAACTTTTAGCAAAGTTTTTGATACTTTATTTAAATAAAAAATAATAATAAAAAAATATATACATAAAAATGATAAGTTTAACAGTTAAAAATAAATAAAATTTATAATTTTAAAATATCAAATGGAAATTTATTTAATATTTAAAAAAATCTATTTAATCAGAAAAAAAAATCAGTTAAAAGGAAGCAATTAAATGCTTTGGAAATTTCTGAATCAGCTGTACAAATGAGTGTTAATAAATCTTTCAAAGAGCTTGTTCTCAGTATCGACTTACCAATAAAAAAAAAAACACCCAACGTAACGAAGCTTAATATTATTATCCGGAGAGTGAGCTAGGAGAGCTAAGAGAAAGAGATGTGAAAAGAATCGAAGGAAAAAAAAAAGTGTAATTTCGTGGAAAGAGCATACTGTGGCTGCTTGCCGACACGTAAATAAGTTAATATTTCAATCAACAACACCTTTCCGTAATTTTTTATTTATTCCACTTGCAACTATATAGATCCGCAGCCTGTCTGTGTGTGTGTTTCCCTCAATTTCGAATTTAGATTATCGTTGGAAGCGTTCCAAAACTGTGTGTGCGCATTAAAGAAAAAGCAATTTTCCTTAGTTATCAGCTGTTATTATTGAATTTTCAAAAAGTTTCTAAACTTTTCTATTAATTTTAAATATTTTTAATTAATCTTTATTTAATTTTTATTGAAATCAATAATTTTATTTAATTTATTAGCTTCTAAATAAAGAAAACAAATATTTGTAAATATCGAAGAAGAAAAAGTAAATCCAAATCAATTTTTTTTTCCTTCACTAAAAGAAATTTCAATAAAAATTAGTTATTTTCTTTGCTTTATTTAATAAATAAAAAATAAAAATAAATTTGTTATAATTAAAATAATTAATGGAAATCTAATTACCTATAATTTAACATATAATTTATTGAGATGAGTATTTTAATTTAGATTTTATAAACAAATTACTAATAGGACTTTTTGCAGAAAGCATCCAAAGGCTTCGCGTTCGTTGCAGATGAGGCCAAGTACGTTAGGCGCTAACGTTAGACTTGTCGGCACTCGGTCTCCAATGGTTATAACGCCGTCCGCTTATAGGCCGGTAGCGCGTGCCGCTAACGTTGCGCTGTCGATGTTTGCGCCAGTCCCTATAGCCCAGTACGCGCAACGGCGAGACCGGTAACGCCGAGAGTTAACGTTATAATACTACACCCTCAGTAATCACCCTGTATAAAATCAGGAAATTGTTTAAATAATAAATTTTTAAAATATAATTAAATACAATTTAATTCTTTACAATTTAGTGAAAAAAAATTTAAAATCAATGCATTAATTTAGAATTTATGAACCAATTACTAAGGGGACTTTTTGTTATGCTTTAGGTTTTAAGAAGAATGGTCGGAAAATAATTAATTACTCTTGAACTAATTAACTTTGAGCAATAATTATTGTATCATTTTATAGAAAATTTAACCAGCTATATTCCTAGTTTTTTTTTGTAATATAATTTGGCATTTTTTATGCAATTCTTAAAATATAAAGCAAGAAATGTAATTTTTTCAAAGACATTTTACTTTTCTTTGAATAAAACAAACTGTTGATAATAAATCAATAAAATTTCTAGAAATCGAATGAATTTCCATGAAAGACAAACTTCGGAAACGTTGCGTTCAGATCTTTTGATATTTCTTTTTTTGTTTATTTGAACAGAGAGCCATATTTGTAGACTGTGTAGATAAGAAAGATATTTCGTTTTTTTTTGCCCTTTGAGGAAACCTTTAACAAGCCACAAGCGAGAAAAGAAGCATTTATAACATGCAAACACTACAAAACTATTTTCATAGTAGTGAGGGTGGATTTACTTGTTTCCTGTTTGTATCTTATGTATTTTATTTACATTTACAATATGATAAATCTCACATTAAAATCATTTTGTTTTTGTTTTTGATTTTATTCGATAAAGAAAATAACAATATTTTCATTCATTTACATTTAATCTAATAAAATTAATTGGTTTTTGTTTGTGCTAAAGAGCGAAAAGAGAACAAGTGTAGAACAATCTTTTGTAATGAATTTTTTTTTTGTGCAAAGCGTAACGCATTAATCACCCCTTATCAATAATCTCCCTGTATATTTTGCATTTTTTGTAAGAAATGGCGTGATGTAATGTACCCTTTTAAGATATTAATATTGGTAGCATTTTAATAATGTAATAAGCGTTTCTTTTTTATAGTTTTCATTCGTTTAATTTAAATTAAATTATTTTTATTTTTCATATCAATTACTTTATTACTTTCATTTTAATTACAGTTTATTCGTATTTTTTTTATTGAATGTTATTTTAATAAAGGAAATTGATTGATTGTACTAGGAAAATAAAAGTTAAATTGTCTATAAAATGATATTATAATTATTGCTCAAAGTTAATTAGTTCAAGAGTAATTAATTATTTTCAGAGTAATTTGTTTATAAAATCTAAATTAATACATTGATTTTAATTTTTTTTTACTAAATTGTAGATAATTAAATTGCCCTTAAATATATTATATAAATTTATTATTTAAACAATTTCCTGATTTTATATAGGGTGATTACTGTGCGTGTAGTATTATAACGTTAACTCTCGGCGTTACCGGTCTCGCCGTTGCGCGTACTGGGCTATCTTGACTAGCGCAAACATCGACAGCGCAACGCTAGCGGCACACGCTGCCGGACTATAAGCGGATCGCGTTATAACCATTGGAGACCGAGTGCTGACAAGTCTAACGTTAGCGCCTAACGTACTTGGCTTCATCTGCAACGAACGCGAAGCCTTTGGATGCTTACTGCAAAAAGTTTTATTAGCAATTTGTTTAAAAAATCAAAATTAAAATACTCATCTCAATTCACTAAATTATTGGTAATTAGATTTCCATTAATTTTAATCATAACAAATTCATTATTATTTTTTATTTATTAAATAAAGCAAAGAAATCACTATTTTTTATTGAAATTTAATTTAGTGAAGGAAATTGATTGATTTTACTAGGAAAATAGAAGTTAATTCAAAAATAAATGATCGGTCGCTTTGTGGAAAAGATAGCGGAGAATTGTTTTACCTGTTTTGCCATGAAAAGGGAGGACTTTGAACGAAATTTTCATGGGAACTTTTGCAGGTGCTAGCAGTTTAACCAACTACCCATAGAAAGATTCATTGGATGAGGGGTGAAAAAGTAAAAAAAAGTAAAAAAGAGTAAAAAATAATTAAACAAACCCTCTTAATTTTATGAAATGTTTATTTTTCAATGCTTCTTTATATTTTTCTGCTTATTCATTTTGTCTTTAATTTTAATTTTATTTTCCACTAATTGTTTTGCAAGTTTTATTACTTAAAAATAAGATTTATTTTAAATTGATAATAATTCAAATATTAAATCCGCAATCTCCTATCTGAAAATATTGTTTTAATTATTTTCAAATTAAATACAATACTTTGCAATTTTTTACATATTTTTATTTGAATTTATAGGCAAAAAACTAATAATAATAATAAAAATGAAAAAAAAATGTAGAAACTTGGATGCATTTCATAACCGCAATTTTTTCTATATCTGATAGATTACTCATTCTCCATGAGGACTATTCATTAAAAGTCTTGTGTCTGGCTTCCACCTCACGTATAACGGGGCACAATATTATTACGAAACACGCAACTTACGAAACTGTAGCTGAAGTGCACAGTTTTCCCCCTTTTCCAACCAACGTAACTAACATTTTACGTCTGGTAATAGTAGCAGTAGTAGTAGCAGTCACTACTAGCTGTACTTTTTTTCTCTTTGGAAAGCTCTAAAGCTACAGCTAAAGCTAAAAGTGAAGCTAAAGCTAAAGCCAAATCCAAAGCGAAAGCAAAATAAGAAAAACCTGTCTGGAAACTGGTAAGGGAAGCGCTTTAATTGACACTTTTTCCCTTTTTCCACTTTTTGCAACTTCTTTTGCTCACAATAATCAATAAAAAAAATTCTCAATTAATTTTTAGTATTTTAAAATAAAATAAAAATTTAACGAAGAAATAAGTCTTTAAATTAAATTTTAAAGATTTTTAATTTACAAAAAAAAAAAAGAAATAGTAAACAAAGTATTTTATTGATTAAGTCATAAATAAAAAAATAATAAATTCAGATGGAAGAAAAAATGTGAGTGGATGTGGCATAAGAGGCGCACGTAAAGGACGATTCAGGAAATTCGGTTGGCGAAGGCGCCGGTCAGGCTAGCGAAAGCGCCGTCCCATAGTAAATAGGATGGATAGATAGGTAGAACTAGGACGGAATGATAGAGAAGTGAATAGAGACGCCGTCTAGCCTCGTATTTCGATAACTAAAACTATGCAGAAAGTTTTTTAACACTTTTTGCTTTCTTTACTCGATCAGCCACCTGCATCACTCACCGCGCTTGCTACTTTATAACTCTCTTTTTCTCAATTCAATTGAAACTTTAAACTTTTACGTTTTCAATTTGCCAATTTTAAATTTTGTTTTCCTGTAATCGAAATGCTTTCAGTAATTTTTCTTCTTTCTATTTAGTAAAATTATTTAATTCAGTTAAATGTTTCGATTGATTTAAAAGAAGTAATTATTTTAAAAATATTTTTTCGGAGCAATTTAAACAGTAAAAAGTTATTTTAAGTTGTTAATTATAAATTTATATGAATGAAAATATGAAATGTGAAATGTAAAAAATGTGTGAAATGATAGTATAAAAAGATGTTTGAAATTGTTTCAGCAAAGGGCCTCGACCCGACAATAGTAATCTCTTCGCAGCCGCCTGACTCTGAGCAAACGGTCGACCTGATGGAGGCCCTGGGGTCGTACAACAGCAGTTGGGCGGGTGTCACATTAACCTCCGGGCCCCAAATTCACAAACCTGCCTATTATCTTCAAGGTAATTTCACAAACTTTAAAACATTTCTTCTATTCTTATTTTTTCTTCTTTTCATTTAACTAAAATTAAATTTTTCGTTCCTTTTTAAATATTTTTTAATAATTACAAATAATTAATTAAGTTTTTTTTAAGTATAAACAGGTCCTAAATAATTATATAAATATTTTTTTTCTTTATAAAAATTTTTAATAAAAAAGAAACGAAAGGAAAAAACTTTTTTTTTTCTTCGGAAGTAACAGCAGTAGTTTATTCACTTTAGTATGGATTTTGATGCGACATGTAACGATTACTTGCGGTCGTTAAGTTCCTTCTAATGACACATCGTATTTGGCCGCATAAAATTTTATAGACTATTCAATGGTGGTTGTTGTTTCTGTAATAAAACAACCATTAAAAAGTTTTCTGAATTTTAATTTTAGTGTTGGCATTATTTTTTAATTTTCTTTATTTTACTCATTTCTATTTTTGTTATTTAATTTTTTTTTTTTTTTTTTTAGTGGAAAATTAAGAAATTTATTTATTTATTTTATTATAGAACTAAATAGAAAACTGGAAAAGGATTTATTGAGATTTATAGCTATAAAAGAAAACAAATTTTATTTTCAGAAAGGAAATCAACTGCACCTTTAAGCCCTTATCCATCCCTTAATCTTACAAAAGAGGGAAATTATTCTAACATTTTATAGATTTATTTTATGGGAGCGTTCTTTTTCTTTTCAAATGAAATACCCCATTCGGTTATTGATTTATAAGTACTTCGAACAATTATAACTAATTAAAAGTGACTAAAAATAAACCCTGCTATTATTATTTTATTTTTAGATTTTTTTTTTTTTTTCAAAAAGAAAAGGAAGAAAACATTTTGGAATTTATTTCCAAAACTTTTTCTAAATGTTTCATTTAAAATAAATTATAAAGAAAAAAAAATCAAATAAAACTGAAATCATTAAATTACCTGGTTAAATTGTCTATAAAATGATACTATAATGGTTGCTCAAAGTTAATTAGTTCAAGAGTAATTAATTATTTTCCGATCATTCTTCTTAAAACCTAAAGCATAACAAAAAGTCCCCTTAGTAATTTGTTCATAAATTCTAAATTAATGCATTGATTTTAATTTTTTTTTTCACTAAATTGTAGAGAATTAAACTGCATTTAATTATATTTAAAAAATTTATTATTTAAACAATTTCCTGATTTTATACAGGGTGATTACTGTGGGTGTAGTATTATAACGTTAACTCTCGGCGTTACCGGTCTCGCCGTTGCGCGTACTGGGCCATTGAGACTGGCGCAAACATCGACAGCGCAACGTTAGCGGCACGCGCTGCTGGCCTATAAGCGGACGGCGTTATAACCATTGGAGACCGAGTGCCGACAAGTCTAACGTTAGCGCCTAACGTACTTGGCTTCATCTGCAACGAACGCGAAGCCTTTGGATGCTTACTGCAAAAAGTTTTATTAGTAATTTGTTTATAAAATCAAAATTAAACTACTCATCTCAATAAATTATACATTAAATTTAATTTACTATAACCAATTTTATATTTTTTTTTTGTTATTTATTTATTATTATTAATTAAATAAAGCAAAGTAAACTATTTTTTTTTCAGGTGATTACAGAGATTTAAGATTACCACCGTTGGCCTTCCAACGGGTCACGGATCTGTTGCGGCGCAGTCCCGAGTTCACGATCTCGGCGTGGCTGAAACAGGAGACGGGCAACACGGGGACCATCGTGACCATCGCGTACGACGTGAACCGATACCTGGAGGTGCAGTCGAGCGGTCGCAAGAACGAAATCCGCCTCCATTATCTGTCGCGTCTCGACTCCAACATGCACGTCGAGACGTTCCACTACCGACTGGCCGACAATCTGTGGCATCATCTGATACTGTCCGTCAGCGGCTCCCAAGTGGAACTGCTCTTGGATTGTCATCCGCTCTACAAGAGGCTGCTGACGCCCGGCGTGCCCGAGCGCAACTTCACCGAACCGAAACAGTTGTGGCTGGGCCAGAGGAACAAACATTATTATTTTAAGGTAAACATCTCACCCTCTTATCCATCCCATTCCTCTTATCTTTTATTTTCCATTCGGTGTCTCGCTTTTCCTTAGATTAACTAACTTGCTGAATAAATAGAACACAGCGTCACGCAAACTTCTCGTTTTTATTATGTCTTCTGCTTCTTCATATTTTCGTGGTCGTTTACCTTTTGCTTGATAAATCTTTTAGGCTTTTAAGCATTTAATAAATTAAATGATTAATTAAAAAGTGCTCTTTCTGTTTGATTGATTTGAAGGTTTTTGTTGAAATAAATTTAATGTTATGTAAAAAGAAATCATTTTCTTTGAAGGGGGTTATAAAAGTGGTAAAAGTTTCCAAGTTTCTCTAAATCATTTACGAAGAAACTTTAGAAAACTATAAACTTTAAGTTGCTTAAACTTTTATTAAACTTTTCCTAGTTTTCGTTAGATTTTTTTTGTAATTTTTTTATTGCTACCAAACCGCTTTATTTATCGCTGTAAAAAAATAATTAAATATTAAACAGAAGAAGTTGCTAATCAATAAATTTTCATGTCATTTATAAAAAAAATAAAAAATACGAGTTTTGTAACTGATAAAATCGTTGGTTTGATAGTCGTAAAACAAAAATTAAATTCCTTTTACAAATGCAATAAAAGGGGATCGAATAAAGCTATCACAAGGAGACATATTTCTAATAAAACAACCCTCATATTATTTCAACCCCCTTATTTATTTTCTAAGGAGGACTATTTCAATGACAATTGCTTTGCGAGGGTGCATTTGTAAAAGCCTCTTTAAAGACTTTTAAAAATATAAAATACTTCTTTTCAACTTCTTAAATACATTTTTCTTTATTATAATTATAAAAAATAATATTAAATTTAATATTAAGAAAACAAATTTATTATGTCAAATAAAAAAGTAATTAATTTTACAAATTTACAGCTTTAAATAATGAAAAAATAAGAAAGACAAAAATATTGTTTTTCAAACATTGGGAAAAAGAGTAATAAAAGTGAATAGAAACAAAAAGAGGTGATAAAACAAGACAGGGAAAATGCATTAATTGATCGCTTTAAATTGAAAGCTTTGAAAGCATTCAATTTGTCTATTCAATTAGGTACCTGGAAGGCAATTAGTCTGGTTAAACTTTATCCAATATCAATAAAGCTAGTTGTCGAATGGAATAAAACAAGCAAAACCACTAAAACCAACTACTACCATTACCACTACAAAAAGCAATTATAAACTCTGCAGTCAATGAACTTTTCCTTATTTTATTTTCTATTAATTTTAATTAATTAATTGTAATTTTAAATAAAATTAAAATAGCTAACTGGTTATTTTATTAATTTATTAAAAGAAACATTAGGACGTTAATTTCATAACTATGGTAAAATTGGTCAAATCATTGCCAAAATTTTCTATAAATGAAGATAATTATATTATTAACCAATTAAAATTTAATTTAAATTTTTATAGGTTCTCGTAAAAAAATATTGCGAAATTATTTTTTTTTAACGAATTTTGACTTTGATTTTTTCAAAATTACTCCTAACTTACTTCAAAATGGTCAAATAAATATTATATTTGCTATATAGTAGTAGAATTAAGTAATAAATTAATTACAATCCATTTAAAGTCTCTATAATAAAAAAATTATAGAATAAATATAAATATATTGGAAAATCCAATTATTTCTTAAATTTCAGACTTTGACTTTTTTGAAAATTGTCTCTAACTTGCCCAAAAATTATCCAATTATTATAAAATTAACTGCAAAGTTTTTGTATTAAATAATAAACAAATTACAATTGGTTTTAGATTTTTATTTGCTCCGAAACAAAAGATATCTACGATTTTCCACAGTAACTCGATATATCCTGAAAAACTATTCATAAATTTTCCAAAAATAGTCAAAACTGATTAAAAAAATTTCTATAATATGCTTAAATAATTTATTTATTAGATAAAATTTATTTGATTTAAATAGCATTTTTATTTTCCGAGTAATTTAAGAATTTCCACTTGCACTATAACATAACCTCGTGGAAAACCGCTCGTAATTTCCACTCAAATTATCAAATAGCCTTGAAATTCAGCAAAAAAATTGTTTATTAATTAATTGAAAGGAAACAATAAGTTTTTCTGTTTTAACTGGTTTTTAAGGAATGTAATTGGGAATTTTCACATTTTCCTAGACTGGTCGTGGAAAACTTCTTATAACTTCATTAAAAATCAGCCGATTTTTACTAAAATCACCAGAATTTTTTTTCAAATAACTAATTTAAAAATACAAGTTATTTTAAGTCGATATCTTATTTCAAAAATTAATTATTTATGACATTCAAAATTTTAACATTTATTATTGTGCATTTCAACGTCAAAATCTGGGAAATTTGTTTCTAACTTTGATATAAATGATCATATCTTTATAAAATTTGCCACAAATATAGATAATTATATTATCAACTAATTACAATTTATTTTATAAGTTTTATTTTCTTATTTAAGTCATAAATTATAAAAAAAAAGAATCTTTTTTGCCTGTAAAACAAAAGCTATCCATAACAACTCAGCTCCTTCACTTTCTCCATTTATTAGATAATAATAATAATAACTAAATTAATGTAAGATTACTGAAGTAAATATAAAAAAATGTATAATTTTATGATGGACGTTTGATTCAGGGTGGAATGCAGGACGTCAGACTGATAGCAGGACCTCACGGATACCTGGCGCTGTGTCCGAGTCTGGATTCGACGTGTCCGACGTGCGGCCAGTTCTCCCTGTTGCAGAACATGGTGCAGGAGTTGTCGATGCTTCTTCAGGAACTTTCCGAAAGGGTATATGGACTACCATGTAACGTCTCTTATGCGTTCAGTACAATGTTTTGATTGTATAAAATTCTCCGCTTTCCAGTTGGTCGTCGCGGAGAGACGCATCGGCAAAATGGAGGAATGCGACTGTCCCAAGTCCTGCACGGTCAACAATACCATTCATCCTGATGGTGCCACATGGGAACAAGGCTGTGACTACTGTACTTGCGTGGTAAACCATTATTACAATTATTTTTTTATTCTTTTTTAATAACTGTCGATTAACTGCTACAGTTGATTTATTTAAACAATTGCTAAAAAATATATTTAAAAACTATTTTAAAACAATAATTGTTACAATTTTTGAAAGATAAATTGTTCTTTTATTTAATTAATTTATAAAAGTTTTTAAAAAATTGTTTTTTTTTTTTAAATTTAGAAGTTAATTGTTTGGACAGACCGTTGCAATTGATATTTTTCATAGGAGTAATTTCAAATGATTATAAAATATAAACAATTAACTTTAAATCAATATTTTTTACATTTTTGTAAAGAAAATTTATTCTATTATTTAATTAAATCAGAAAAAAATATAAACAATTTTTATTTTTATTTAAATTTAATTGATTATTCATTGAAGAAATCGTTACAAGTGATTTTTTTCATAAATTAATTTCAAATGATTATAAAAAGTGAATAATTTACTTTTCCGCAATATTTTTTACATTTTTATAAAGATAAATTATCCTTTCATTAAATTGCATCTTAAAAAATAATAAAAAGTTGTTAATTTTATTGAAATTCAGTCGTCAATTGTTTGGACAAACCGTTGTAATTGATATTTTTCATGGAGTAATTTCAAATGATTATAAAATATAAACAATTAACTTTAAATAAATAATTTTTACATTTTTGTAAAACAAATTTATTCTATTATTTAATTAAATCAGAAAAAAATATAAACAATTTTTTTTTTATTTAATTGTCAATTCTTTGAAGAAATCGTTACAATTGATTTTTTTCATAAATCAATTTCAAATGATTATAAAAAGTAAACAATTTGCTTTTTTCCAATATTTTTTGCATTTTTATAAAGATAAATTATCCTTTTATTTAATTAAATTTTAAAAAATAATAAAAAGTTATTAATTTTATTTAAATTCAGTCGTCAATTGTTTGGACAAACTGTTACAATTGATATTTTTCATGGAGTAATTTCAAATGATTATAAAATATAAACAATTAACTTTTAATCAATATTTTTTTCATTTTTGTAAAGAAAATTTATTCTATTATTTAATTAAATCTGAAAAAAATATAAACAATTTTTATTTTTATTTAAATTTAATTGATTATTCATTGAAGAAATCGTTACAAGTGATTTTTTTCATAAATTAATTTTAAATGATTATAAAAAGTAAACAATTTACTTTTTTGCAATATTTTTTGCATTTTAATAAAGATAAATTATCCTTTTATTTAAATAAATCTTAAAAAATAATAAAAAGTTATTAATTTTATTGAAATTCAGTCGTCAATTGTTTGGACAAACAGTTGCAATTGATATTTTTCATAAATCAAATTCAAATACTTATAAAATATAAACAATTTAGTTTCAAAAAATAATTTTTACATTTTCTAATAGTTAAATTGTCTATTTAATTAATTAATTCATAAAAGTTAAAAAAATATTGATAATTTGTTTAAATTAAATGGTCAATTGTTTGTTCAAACTGTTACAGTTAATATTTTTCAATTAACAATTTCAAAGGCTTATAAAATATAAAAATTTAATTTTTAAAACAAAAAAAATTGCCTTTTTAAAAGGATAAATGATATCTTCATTAAATTCTGTTATAAAAAAATACAAAAAGTTATTAATTTTTAATTAAATTAAGTCATTAATCATTTGGACAGACTATTAAAGTTGATATTTTTGTAAAAAATCAATTTCAAATGAATTTGTAGTATAATAATAATACTTTTAAATTATAAATTTTATTTAATTAATATGAAAAATAAATTAATAAATTAATTGAAAAAAAAATATTGCAGCGTGGGGAAATCCAATGCCGCCCTGTGGAGTGCCCGATACTCAACTGCAAGAAGCCAGTGAATAAAACTGGAGAATGCTGCCAAAGATGTCTAAGTAATTACTTTTTTATTTTTATTTTTATTTTCACACCAATTCGTACCAAATTAAACTATAAATTAAAAATGAATTTTTATTATTCATTTATTGTATATTTTTTTAAATTTTAAAATTTTATTTTGTTTAAATTTAGGGCACTGCCTATTTTATGGTGTGTTCTACGATCACGGCGATCAGTTACACATAAAGCAATGCACCGAATGTACCTGCACCGATGGCAACATGAAGTGTTTGACCATTAATCCGAAGGTGGACTGTCCCAAATTGCTCTGTCCGCCCGAACAACAATTCACTGTCCCTGGGGAATGCTGCAAATTTTGTCCTGGTACGTCCCACCAAACATATCTTTATTCTTCATTTTAATTAATGATTTATTAACAAATAATTTAATAATTTAAATAATTCATCAATTAAATCATTATTAATTAATTTAATTAAAAATTGCTTTTGCTTTCTTGCTACTAATAAATTAATTAATCCATTTGATGGTTGGGGAAATTCAGGACAAGATTACTGCGCCAAAGGACACGATTGTCATACTAATGCCTCTTGCCTCAATCTGCAAACTACTTACGCTTGTCATTGCAATCAAGGCTTCCACGGAGATGGACAAACTTGCAGTGGTACTGTGCTTTTTCTTAATACTTCTTAATTATTAACAATCATTTCATTTAATTTAAGGTTTTTTTTTCTTGTTTTTCATTAGTTTTTTTTTTTACTTTTTAAACAGTTTTAGATATCTATTTTCTACATAAAATAATTTTAAATATTTGTTTTAATAGTAAATGTCATAATTAATGGGAAATTTATTAAAAAAAAAAACTGTTTTTTGAATTGAAATATAGACATAGATGAATGCCTGCAAGATGGAGGACTGGAAGGACATCATTGTCATTCGAATACGAAATGCGTGAACACGATCGGCTCGTACGTTTGCGAATGTCTGCCCGGTTACAAAAGGGTCGACAAGTTCAATTGCGCCGAACTGGACGAATGCAGTTCCGGCGAACACAATTGTGACGCGAATGCCGACTGCATCAATACGCAGGGCAGTTATCACTGCAAATGCAAATCGGGATTCACTGGCGATGGCTACACTTGTTCACGTAAGTTTTCTCTTGCGTTTTCTTCACTTTTTTTCAATTTGTTAAACTTTTATTTTAATACTTTTATTACACCGCAGTCCGCAGTCAAATGAAAATTTTACAATGAAAAATCTAAATAAAATTATTGATAAATTATTTTTTTAATATAATTTTAATTTTTTTATATGGCAAAATTATCTTTTTCTTTAATTAAACTGTAAAATTTAATAAAAAGTTGAAATTTAAATTTTAAATCAGCCGTTAATTGTTCCGACAAACTGTTTCAGTCGCTATTTTGTCAGGAGTTCATTTCAAATGATTGTGTAGTATGAACTATTAACTTTTTTGCAATAATTTTTACATTTTTTAAAAGCTAAATTGTCTTTTTAATTAATTATATATTAAAAAATTCTAAAAAGTTGTTAGTTTTGAGTAAATTTCAACGTCAATTGTTTGGATAATCTGTTGAAGTTGATATTATTTAGAAATCATTTCCAATGCATATAAAATATAAACAATTTACACTATTAAAATATTTTATTTTATATTTTCCAGGAGATAAATTTTTCTTTTATTTAATTATTACAAAAAAGTTTATAAAAATTTGTTATTTTTTGATTAATTTAGTGATTAATTGCTAGAACAAGTGGTTTCAGTTGTTATGTTTCATTTTTCAGTTTCAAATGATAATTAAAAATAAAAATGAAAATTTTTAAACTTTATTTTTTACATTTTTTAATAGCTATATAATTCTTTTATTTATTTATTTATTTATTATTTATTGGGCTATCGACCTTATAGGTCTTTCCGCCAAAATTAACAGATAATTATTAACAATATTATTATGGTAATAGTTATAAATCATTTAATA
>JASKGO010002230.1:0-16401 GCA_030556065.1 Holobus sp. GC000080
GCATGGTTTTAGACTAAAAATGACCCAAGGAATCCAAAAAAGTAAAAAAAAGTTGGGGTTGCCATTTAAAAATCAAAAGTTGTGGTCATTTCCGGTGAAACCGGAAGTGGTGAAAAATTAAAATTTACGTCAATCAATCCGAAATATTGTCTTATATAAATGAGCAAAATTTCATTAAAATCGATTGGTAAATAAAGAAATGAAAGGGGTGAGCCACTTTTCAGTGTCACCCTGTATACATACTGAATACTGAACATAAGTAAAATATTGAAAAATAAAATTAAGAAACAGATCCTAAATTGTAAAATTTTAGAAACAAACTTTATTTTATCTGTTAAAAAAATAAAATTCACCGAAAAATAGCGATCAAGTTCTTGCAATAAGTGTGTTTTTGGAAGCCAGTATTGTTATAGAAAAACCACTTCCGAAAAATATTTTTATTTACCACAAAAAATCCATATTTACGACAATCGGACGCAGTAACATAAAATCTAATCCTACAATACCTCTGACAGTGGCTAAATTGGCAGAGAAAGTGCAACCCCCCAAATCCTTGCGTTAGAAGCTCTAAAAGCGAATATGTATAAATAATTATGGGAAGCGTAATGGGTTTCCTAGATGGATCATTGACTCATTAGTAAAGTTACCCAACTATTATAATCCCCCATTGCGCAATATTATTACGAGTATCATCGAACGACTTTGATACTTTGAGATTTGACGTCGCAAAGCACCCGGGGCAAAAATTTCGCCTCTTTTGTTTCGTATTCACTTCCACACTTCATCGGCAGCAACTCTCAATTAAATGGTTTCGAACGAAATGCGTGGTTGAACGCAACGAATCGAAAACATCGACTTAAAATTTTCACTGCACGGGAGTCGTTCGCCAACGCTTCTCATGGGAAATTCCTCCTGCGGTTATTTATGGCGCCATGTTTTATTATTAATTGTAATCTTAAGTGTTACGTAAAAAGCACTTTTAACGAGCTTTGCGCGCAATGATTTAGTATGCTATATAGCACGGTAGCGTCTTATCCTTAGGTATCCAATTTCCTCACGTATCAACCCTAAAAACCGCGTGGACGGTAAGTACCTCACATATACACATTGAGTTCATCCCTCTATCATTCGTCTCTAAACTCTTACGTCATTCGCTGGCGTGGGCGATGGTAATTTCTACCGTTCCCCATGTTTTCCTTTTTTTTTGTACTTCTGCTTCTTGGGCATGTATACTTGGAGCAAAGTAAGTTCTTTAGCATATATTTAATAAACGGAGATGCAAATAGGGATAATGTTTGCTGGCGGCTTAGCTTAATTGTCTCCGGGTGGAAATTAGAAGCATAGATTAGCAGTAACGAAATGCATTTTGTGCATTATTTACGGTATAATCCTTTTGCACTTATCAACAAACAATTTGTTTGCATTATAATTTGCATTTGTTTAATAAATGTTTAATAAATCTTCAAACAATTATAATGTCTTAAATATTTCATTTATTTAATTTTTGGTTTGGTTTGGATTTTTACTGAGTAATAAATTAAGCTTTTTAAGCAATTTTTGGTAATTTATTTGCTTTATACTAACCAAAAAATAAAACTTTTTCATTTTTAATGTTAAATAACTAAAAATATTAAAGAAAAAATAAACCATACGTTTTAAAATATTTTATTAAAGTAGTATTATTTCCAAGTGATTAAACTTTATTTTAACTGAGTGAGTTAATCTATTTTGAACACTTAAAATTTATAGTCGGAAAAAGAACACGAAGAGTGTGTAATTTATTTCGCTATTCTTTTATCATCTTCAGCAAATAATTTGATTTATGTGTAAACAAAAGTGTTCATTAAAGGTAATAAATTTTTTGTTATTATGTTTTATATACGGGGTGGGCTAGTAATTTATTTAAGTAATATTATGTCAAAATTATTTAATATATTGTTTTGAATAGGCTATTTCGTTTTAAAAAAATCTGACATTTGGGAAATTGGATTTATCGGATTTATTATTATTATGCTGTTATTTCCAATATTATGCATATCCATCTCTCTGCAGAATGCTGATAACTAGATATAATAAATTTGTTTAAACTTAAAATAGTACAAAAGAGTTTTTAACGTGAACATTAAGAAGTGCATTATAACTGTATAATTTTTTTTTCATTACAATATACTGCTGAGAACAAACTACAATAGTATTTCTTTTTTCAACGAATCCATTGATATTCTATTTGTCATATTTACAACCTAAGTAAAACAGCAAAGAGACAAATCCAAACGGTAGAAAGAATAGCTCTCAACAGAATCACTAAGATAAGATCCGCCATCCCAATAATCCCACCCACAACGCTCCAAACCATCTCCTCTACCAGCGCACCAACATCCCCGAAATAACCCACCGACACAATGTACTCAAAGCGAGTTTAAAAATAATAGAACGAACTGGTCAATCATTGATAAAGAACTTATAGTAACAAGGCAGGAAAACGACATATGAAGAAAAAACTACTAACCACACTTTACGAGTTCTTTACCAAGGAAGAATATACATATTTTTTTTTTTAATATTGTCATAATCATAATTTTAATTGTAATCATAGGTAGAAAGACCGAAAAGTCATCAGCCTCGTGTAAGATTACTACTAGTGCAACTTGTGCATAATAGCAAGTCAAAAATTGGGGTAATTTGCTGTTAAACCGGAAGTTCCCAAAAATTGAAATTTACTCCAGTAAATTGAGAATATTACCTTGTATAAATTAAGCTAATTTTTGAAAAAATGGGCGGGCAAATAAAAAAATTGCCAGGGCGGCCACTTTTTGTTGTCACCTGCATACATATATTTTTTTAGTGAATTGTTGGACTTTTTACACATTTTTTTGGAAAAGGCCTATTAAATTCTATAGAGTTCATCTCTAAAGCTATAAATTTAGTTTACTTTTTTTTTACTAGAAATAAATGAATATCTAAATTGGCTAATTTTTAAAATCGCATTCTAAACAAATGCATGTTCAAATAGAATAAATTTCATCTGCATAAAATTAAAAAAGGATTGATCATTTAAAATTCTATTTCTATAGCTCATTTATATAAACTATGCATATAGATTAATATGTATATTGAGTTTTATTTAAATTAAAATTTCGGCAATAAACCGCGTTTTTAAAAATATACAATGTGGAATTATAGGAAAGTTCATGGAAATTTCTTTTTTATATTCAAAATCCAGATTTAGTGGTATTTTTTGGTTTATAAACAAATTTTCCTGTTTAAATCATTAGAGATTACTAAAAGTAGGAATTCCTGATTAAAAAAAGTATAATCAATTTTTCTGAGTGAAGCCAATCGACTTTACTAATTTTATAGATGCCATTTTATTGTTAAATCAAAGTGAAAAATAATATATGGGTTGTTAAACAATATTTTACAAAAATGAGCCAATTACCTAAACAAATATCAATCATCATTGAATAAAAAAAAATTAAGTAGTAACGGATGTAATTTTTAGAGAGAAAAAAAAGTAAATGGGTTCGTAAGAAAAAATAAAATAAAATAAACTTCTTCAGTAAACGCGAAAGAACGCTAATCTTAAAAACATACAATATTTTGATTAAAATTTCTTTTGAGGGAAGCGAATCAGAAGAAGATTATATAACGATATTCGTTGCAAGTAAACATCAGCTTTGCCGGTAGTGCTGAAGAAAATTGACGTTACAAATAAATCTCACGTGAAACTTCAATAAGCATCCCCCGGTATATGAATGTATGTGCATTCTACACATATTATTCACAACGACGGATGGATAGGCCATGAAAGTCGAATATACGAATTCATACATTCCAACTTCTCCATCTCTCCATACATGTCCAATATTCGTGCAACGGAAGGAATCTATTTTAGCGGTCGCATTTTAGTCATTCTTTTTTCGGTTTCTGCATTATTTCCAGATAAATGTCACCGCTTATTCTACAACTACCCAAAAATTCAAAGCCTGGTATAAAGTCAAAGTATTAAGATTTTTAAATTGAGACCCAACTTAATATATTTCAATTCTTATTTGCCAATATTGCAACATTAAGCTGCTTATACAAATACTTTTATTTACTGGAATTTGCTGCGACCGATAAATGCGTTTTGTTCTGGGTAGAAACGATGACGTAACAATTTGCAAACAATAAAACTCCATTAAAATATAAACTTTATGAAACGGTACTTTTGTTTCCAAACTGACAAATATTCGGGTCGATTGCGGTTGCGGTCAGCAGATGCTTCGGTCCTTTGTAACCGTAAACCACACTAAACTCTCAAATGAAATTGTTTCGTTTATTTTTTTTACGCTATTTTAAATAACGTTTATGTTAATTCCTTTGTTCTTTCTGAATGATAACATGATTTTATAAAGCTTAACTTGATTATTAATACTATAGTATTAAATATTTTCGTAATTAAATGTAGAAAAATATTGCGGAATTATTTTATAATATACTACAGACTAATTTATTCTGGCTGAGTTAATTTTAAAACAATTGCTATCATTTGCATAAAAGTTGCTCTTTAATTGCCTCCCACGAATAATTGAATTAAATAAGATGGCGCTTTTCTCATCGAGCGAACGCTTAATGTCCTTTTTGCAAATATCTTTTGCCTAAAATAATACATTTTTCTCTTAAGAGTGCGAAGCGAAAAAATGCTGATAAAAGACTACTGCGCTCTAAAAGATTCACAAAAGGGTGATTTTCTTCGGAGTTTTACTTACGATCATTTTTTATAGTTTTACACAGAGTAATTTGAATAATATTCAAATTTGTCATTTAAATGCTCAGAAAACAAAGGGCTTTTAAAATTATTAATTTTATCATTTTATTTTCATTATCAATTTTATTATTATAAAATTTTACTTCTTTATAAAAAATATACAGGGTGTATTTTTAATTGGCATCATTTGACAAAAAAAAATTATTTTGATTTTTAAATGTTATTTTTTCAGAATTATTCTCAAACACTCAGTACCACTTAAAAATTTAAATTTTACTTTTTTTTTACTTGTTTTTTAACAGAATTAACTATAATCATAGTATAATTGTATTGTTATTTATTTATTAAATATTGTAACATTTCAAAAATGTAATTAATTATTTGTTTAAGCTTTATTTTTAACTTTTAAAAATAGTTTTAATTTTAATTTTCATGGGGCAAGCTACACTTTAATTAAATTACCACTAGCATTACACTCTTTCTCGGTTGAATGCGAGTGTAATTTTATTATACATAGGGCGAAACAATAACTAATTAAATGATGCAGTTTACCTCAAAAGAGTTTATTGTATTTGTGCAATTTTGAATTTGTATTTTGTATTTGTGAATGTTGAAATGGTGCAAATTTTAAAATTAATTGATTTCAATGGATGTGTTACTGAAAATGATCCTTTTAAATAAATTTAATTTGAAAAGATGGATTATTATTTTACAAACATTTCTGGCTCTATTTTGTTACATGTACTATACGAGCATCCAATTTTATTACAATTTAAATAACAATGATAAATGATAATATATGATTTTTTATTGTAAAATCCGGTTTTTTGATTCTATAATAAATAAGGTTTAATATGATGTAAACAACCGAAAATTAAAGAATTAAATTAAAGAAATATATAAAGTTTATCAATTTTAATAAGAAAAAATGAAATAAAAAAAAATTATGTTAAAAAGTTTTGAATTTCCATATTTTTTTTTCATTAATTAATATTAATAAATTTATATTTAATTAATTTAATATTAATTAATAATAATTAATTTAATATTAATTTAATAAATTAATAAATTTACTTATGACTTAAGAACTAACTTAACATAATTTACCTCAATTTTAGTTTTAGCCTGATTTTAAATTGTTTTAATGATTTACAATTTTTTAATAAAACTTATTATACTGCAAAAGACCTCTATTAAAGATTGAAATTTGCATGTTATTTTTATTTACATAAGGCAAAACATATCACAAAATATTATAAAAATAATTTTCATTTATTAATTGATAACAATCTATTAAAAGAAGTAAAGTTAATTAATATTTAATATTTTTGAAACGGATTATACTGTATACGAGTATTTTTAATAGGTTGTTTTAATACCACTATGAATAAAAAAATGAAAAATCAAATATATTACCCCAAACAGGGTGACACTGGAAAGTGGCTCAGTCCTCTGATTTCTTATTAATTCGGTTTGATTGAAATGACCCTTACTTTTGATTTTAAATAGCAACCCGTAGATATATTAATTTTTTGGAATCCCTTTGGTCATTTTTAGTGTAATAACATATCTTGGGTTAATTTTAAATATTTTTCAAATTCCCACAAAAATAACTTTAAAAATGGTTCTAAAATAAGAATAATAATAATACTATACCAGTTAATAAATCCCTGTCAATTGCATCTTCTATTAAATTAAATTTTAACAGCTGATTTACAGTCTTCCAGAATCACTATTAAAAATAGTTATTTTTCGGAAAACAAATAAACGGAAAGCATGTTTTTAGACTTAAAATCACACAATCATCTTAATGTTTTTTAATTATAGGTTGGAGTTTAAAAAACAAAAGACCGAAGCGTTACAAAATTTATATTTACGTCAATCAATCCGAAATATTAACTTAAATAAATGGATAAAATTTCATAATAATCAGAAAAGGTCGGAGTCACTTCTCGGAGTTATCCAATATGTGAAAATTAAGTCAAAACTTTTTACAAAATAATGTATAAAAAGAAGAAACAGTCTTAAACATTTAACAAATTAAGTTCTTCTGAATTACCCTAGAAGAATGTACACCGGCACGGCATTGCAAACATTCGATAGGTATAATTACATGTAATGAAGGTGCAGGCGCCGGGCATATTGTTAGCGACAGACACGGAGACAACACATGTCACCTTGTGTGTTTACTCCCTAACTGCACTTGTACACTTTCCGTAATTGTGCTCATCAGAGGGGCTGCTGCGGTGGTAGCTATAGTAGTGTAGTTAATCAAGTTCAAGCGACTCCGACAATCTGAATGCAAACGCTCGAGATCAGGGGATTCAATTATGCATATGTATATGTATATAGGTATAAGTAAGGAGACATTTATTTGCACTAAGGGCAATTTATGCATTTCTATTGCTTTGCCGACTATACGTATTCTAGACAGTACGTAATTACTTGTTTGAACTTGCTTGATTTCAAAGAACATCAATAATCGCACCTTTAAGATTTCCCAGCGCCACGACTCTTGCTATTTGACGCGAAATTTGCCGAAAATTTAATTATTGCGTGAACTGTAATCAGTGTATAACTGAACTGTATTGTTATTTATTTATTGAAGATTGTAACATTTCAAAAATGTAATTAATCATTTATTTAAGCTTTGTTTTTAATTTTTAAAAACTGTTTAAATTTTAAATGTTTTATTGGGGCAAGCAACACTGTGTTTAATCAAATCGCCACTAGCATTACACTCATTCTCGGTTGAATGCGAGCGTAATTCATCGTACATAGGGTCAAACAATTTATTAATGAATGATCTCATTCAAAATTTGCGCTTTTGTTGCACAGTGAATGCTGACGATATTACTCGTAATGCGGGTGTATGCATCTACAGGATTTCCATACTATGTTTCACTGACCGGAAATCGCCCATAAACAAATGCACCCATTGCAACCACGTTATAGTGCTTGCGTACATAAATATTTAATTTTATCTGTAAAACTGCGAGTGTTTTTGGGCGGAAACGTTTCGGCAATAAATTTAACGAGTTTAATGATTGATTTTCGCTTTTATGATGCTGGAAAAAGTGGCATTTTCCACGGTGAAAATGAATTCAATTTGGAGAATAACAGAGTAGGAGTAGTGGTCAAGGGCCTTGCCTCAATTTTGTATTTACCGACAACGGACGTCGATTGGAAATGACGCTTAACGTTTTCTGTTTTATTAGAAAGCTCCCTCTACTTCAGACACTTCAGAGACACACCAATTTATGATTTAATTGGGTTTTTTTCTTAATTTAGCTTCTATTTTCATACAATTAAAAGAAAAAAACCTATTTATTTATTATTTTCAATTTTTAATTAATTTATCCTATTATTTATTATTACTGAAATAAAAAAATAAAAAAAGAAAGTCGTTTGACATCTTTTGTTGTACGAAATTTTGTTTGAGCTGGTTTCCTTTGCGAGGAACACGTTTGCTTGAAGAACACACTTAATCTTAATTACATTAAATCTGTGTTCTAAATGTAATATGTACGATATTTATTTCGCAATGCTTCCGGCAAATATTGATACAACGGATGCATACATGGAGTATCATTTGCTGCGATTATTTTACTGTTTACATTCCATTAGGGTCTTTATTCGGATATATAAATCTCTTTCATGAAGCTTAGATTCAAATATTCGGTTGAAAATTATTAAAATATTTTCGTTTTTAATGTTAATTATTCACAGTGTTTATTTTTTCAAATGGATGGCTATTTTATTTAGATAACTAACAGGTAATGATTTTTTATTTTTTTATTTTATCGTAGTACTTGGTAAAATTAAAATAAATACTTTTTGCTTTTGGCCACATCCGATAAAATCGGAAGTAAATGTCAATTTTAATATTTTAATTTAAGCCAAGTACTGAAATTTTATTTTCTTATTTTAATTCCTTTAGTAAAATGAAAAAGTGTAAAAACGAGTTCTATTTGTGACTTAAATTTTCAAGATTTAGCTAACTTCTAGTGATTTTTGTAAATAAATTAGTTCTCCAAAAAAAAAAAATGACTTGCCTATTATATTAATTATTTTTTATTGTTAGAAATGTACAGGGTGTTCGGTTAATTAAATTAAACATAAGTTTTATGCAAACATTTTTAATTTTTTTTTTATACTAACCACTCTTTATTATTATCTAGATTTGATAAAAAAGGTACTTGAAAAATGTTTGATAAATTTGCAGAATACTTTTGATTCATTTTAAGAAAACTGAATTGCCGATGAACTGAAGTGACACATCATAGAAGTTTTTTTTTTTAATATCAAAAAAAGTATATTTTTCGCAGACCTACTTTCTTAGATGCATTTAACTTTTTGGTTTGTTTTGTTGTGCCAAATCTGGATATTATGTAGAAAATGAAAAACATTTTTTCTCAAGACACAAATACTCAGAAGTCGATTTTATCTTGATTATTATAGGGAAAAAAAAACTTGTTTTCAGAATCTTTCTTATTTTGTTTTAAATAAATCGAAATATGAAAAGAGCGTTGAAAAATTTTATTTAAAAAATTAAAGTGACATTTACATTGGGAATTAACGGTTGAACGCGTAAAAATAAAACTGAGAAAAAAATCACTTCGTATTTTGTTGAAATTTATATTAAATAATTTTGCAATAAGCTAAATCCAAATAATAGAATTATGTGAAGAATGTCAAATAAATTAGCAATTCGCTTTAAGAATTTAATCTCTACATGTATTCCAATTAATCCAATTAAAAAGTTATTAAATGGAGAAGTGGGAGTTGTGGAAAGCAGGATAATTAAGGAATTGAGTTTTATTAATCTTGATATCTACTCTAATTAGTTAAACATTCTTAACATTTTTCCGCTTTAATTTATTACTGCTTATTTTCATTTTTTTGGACAGTTTTTCTTAATTTTTTTTAACATAATCCATTTACAATATAAAGAAATGTTAATTTAAAAAAATATACAAATCTATATTATTCGACTCATCGGAGTGGAAAATAGATATTTACAGTTCTGTTGCAAAAAATACACACAAAAAAATAAATCATTTACAATATCAAAATAAATTAGTTCTTTCGAGTGATGGATTTGCCAGCTCCATTCACCATTAATTTTCAGCTAACATATGTTACCCGAGGGCTTCATACGGATTCATACTGTAACGTGAACCTTCTATGTCATTTCACTGGCTGATAATAAATTAATTTGCAAATCTACTTTTCTAATAAATATAAATTTATACCAAATATAATCCAGTTAGATATATTTCACGATGATGAATTTTCTTCATCAGCATTGGCCTCACGTAAGCTAATACATTGTTCCATTTGAATATTCCTTTCGTAATCATTCGGTTCTCGCTTTCCCTTCCCAGCATCCTTATCTACGTTGTAGTGTTTCAAATATCTGCACAAAAAGCTTCAAATATATTGCAAACGAATCGCAAAACATACTTACAAAACTAGTAAAATTGCCAGGGGACATAAAATAACGGCCCCCCACAAGAACGCGGCCGGATAAACTACCAAAGTTTTAATGTAAACGAATTGGTAAATAGGCAACAGAAAGGCCGGACCTAAAGCTTCAAAAATCCCGAATAGAGATTGAGCCTTTCCTATGTCTTCCTGTGGGACTATTTTTGTGCCCATTGACCGCAGAACTACTGGTATAATTGTATTGAACAATCCTAGATAAGTACCTTTAAACAAAAAATAATAATATATTAACAGAAAAAATCCAGACATTATAAATAAATATTAAATAAAAAATTTAATAATAAATTTTTTACAGTTTAATTTGAAATTAATTAATACCTATATAAAAAACCAGCGGCATAGCTGAAGTAACCCAAATGACATTGGAAAGCAATTTAAAAACATTGCAAAATATTAAAATTGAGTAATCGCTAAATTGGAACCATCTATAAAACAGTGGAATTGATAATAGACTCCCTAAAAACAAAATATTAGAGGTCACGGCCATAGACATCGAAAGTTGTAACCTTTCAGATTTAATAAATTCATAAATAATGAGTAATTGGTAAACTCAACGATTGTAAATCCGAAAACTAAATTCATATAAAGAAAAAGAACATCAAATTCTCCTAAAAAAAAAAAAATCGGATGATAAACAATATGAAATTATAAAAAGCAATTTATGAAAATACCAATAGAAAGCCCAATAAATAAAATCAAAAGCAAAATCAAAACCAAAATCGATAATCGGTTTTTGCCAGGTTTCTTGACAAATGGCAGTTTTAATGTGTCAATCAAGTGCGATGGGTTGAAGAGGTCCATGAAGAATCCAATATTTGGATCTCTGGGTACCGCCGGACGCGGCTCCTTCACCACGAAGATTCCATACAAAATTGCACAAGTCTGCAGCAGCATCGAGAGGCAATAGATCGGTATATACCCCACGAGATTAAACAAATGGGCATTAAACGATTGCATTAAGGGCGAGCATACATTTAATAGCACCAGCAATAAACTCATACGCAACGTGCGATCTTCTTCGGTACTAACATCGGCAATATACGAATAGACAGCCACTTCGAGCATAATATAGTCACCAAACATTGACGGTACGAGACTTAAGCAAAAACCCAAATTGGTCAGTGACCATTCGGTGAGGAAAATTGAATTTAGCATCATTCCCAAAACGGCTACGATTTCGGCAATCATTGGCATTATAAGGAACGGTTTTCTAATATGTCTGCGATCACTGTAGGAACCCCAAAAGAGAATCAGGAGTACGGGCATTATGCACTGAATGGGCTGATTCCATGCGTGCATCTTACTGATGGGTATATGCACTTGTCTGGCCTCTTCGACGTAAGTTCTTGTGTCTCCGGCAATTATCGCATTGCAGACCGTGTCGTTGAAATGACACTCACCTCGACACGATTTCTCTAATTGCAAATTTGTGGTGGCGGGTACCGTGATCAGGCATCCGATTTTATATAACGCGTATATCGGTTCGACAGTTATTAAACTTTTATAGCGCTTTATTTTGTTGCTCCAAGTCATTTTTTCCATATTTCACAATGAATATTTATAACTGCACTTTTAAAATCACGAATATTTACTTTTTTTTTTTTGAACTACGGATATTTACAATATTTCTTGAATCACGAATATTGACACTATTTTTTAGTTCTTTTTTCTGGGCTTTGCTTGCTCGAAAAGTAGTTAGGAAGCACTGAATGTGTGGATTTTCAAGGTGGAAATGTTGAATTATGTGAACTGTTGTTTCTAAATGTAATTGGGTTTTAGATTACTGAGATGTAACCTTGGCAATCTGCTGTATGTTTATTTTTCGATTAAATGGAAATTTATTATTATTTAGAAGCTTAACTTGATAGACGCATTTCAAATATTTTTATGGCACGTGTGAAAAAATACTACTAAAAAATTGGAAAAAAAAGTTGCTATTTTTTACATAGAATACGATTATTTCGGTATATTGTCTATTTGCTTTGAGGAAAGTTAAGTTTCTATTATTAACAATTAATAGAATAATGGATCAAATAACAATTATTTCACTGGAAAATGGTTGTTTGCAACTACTAAGAAAAACAAATAAAATAAAAGCTATTAATTTTAATTATAGAAAAGTATGTAACTAACAAATCAATATTTTTGATTCTAGGAAATACTGCGTTTTAACTTAATAAATAAAAATTTCAACTGAAATTTTTTTTCCCTTTCTCTAGTACGACATTACTCAACTTTTAACCATCATTTATCTAAGTTTCTAAATGGTTTGACATACATTTAGTAGTATTTATTAAAATTTATAAAAAAAAAATACTAAAAACTCAAACAAGGAGATATGATTAATCATCTAAAAATGATATATAGGGTTGAATAAGTTAATTAAATTATTTTTAACTTTTAAATTACTTATAAATTTAAAACAATGAACATAGCCGTTTTTTAAATTCATTTCAAGAAGTTAGTCCTTCTTCTTTTATTGCGAAAAATTCTGTCCCTTTTTTGCACATTTAACCGATGCTCTATCTTTAAAGTTGTGGAAGTTACCCAATATCGTCGAAATGCTACTTATCTTTACACGCCCCCGTTTTGGTCTTAGCGCCGTGGACGGTCTTACAACCGTCGCCATCCAGTTTGGTTGTGGAATTAAAAGACGAGCGATTTTATCGAGGTTGATAAACTTTATTAAGCCAGAGCCGCAAACAAAATACTTGTTACAAAAAAAAAACGTTTTATTACTTGGTGGAAAACTTTGACTGACTGTCTCGTTCATCCTTAGGTACATCCTTCTTAAAAAACATATTTAAAATTCATTCATGCCACTGTTGATACAACAAACTTTAAATATATATGGATAACTTCAATATTTTTAAACATACAGATTCAATTCAATTGACAAAGATGGGCCGAATTTTACGTTTAATTTAAATTCGTTAACGAAAATGAATCTTCTGGTTTCAGAATTGTACGGAAAAAACGATTTTTTTTTATTAATGGAATGGAAAACCAATAGGAAAAATTATTAATTGTTCCAAATAGTTATTTAAAAAAAACATATAATTAATTTTTCATAATTTACGTAGCCTGTTGGATTTTTGAGAATTAAATTGAACTTGTTTTTTTAAGTGATGGTACCTAAGATATCTTTGGTTTAAAGGTTGTTTAAGAATAACATTAAAAATATTGAATACAATTTAAAATAGTAAGTTAATTTATTCCAGTATCAATGGAAGTATAGATAGACATCTTAAAAATGATTTAAATGAACTCATCAAATAGGTAAAATATAATAATAAAAATTTTATTTTGTGACATAGAAATATTATAAGGAAATACATCAATTAATCTCCCTGTGTATCTATTGTAATTATAAAAAAGTAGACGAGATTTATGTTCGGTTTTTCTCCAATAATAAATCAAACTTTTTAACACAACATCACAAGCTTTTCGAACATCAGATATAAACCTTAAAGCGCTAAGGCTTTTAAGTATACCTTGCCAGTGTCGAAGTTTTTTTTTTGCAGCTTGTTTTTTTTTTTCGCCGGACACTTGGGAAAAAAGGTAATCCCGGAAGTGTACCTTAAAGCTAGAAAGAACATTCGAGAATACATGTACAGGGCTCATTAAGTAGCTTAAAGTGAAATTAAATACAAAACATCAAAGTGTAGTATTTGGAAGATCACTGCAGGACGGACCCCCTATAGACGGAAATCCGGTAGGACATTTCAAACGTCTTTCTGTAATTGCGTCCTAGTGCGCATCAGCTATATAGCTACAATCAATTTAAAAATGTAGATTTTCCTTTGAAGTCATATTTCGTACCGCGTGTAAAAGAGAAATTAATTTATTCATTTACGAAGCAATTTTTAGTGTTCGGTTTGGCTTTGTAGGTTTAATGAGTACGCAAGTGCATTATGTTTCCAATTTTTTTTTTGTGTCGCGTAACGAATTTCACCCCATTCACCGCAAAAAATATATGACAAAAAGCTTGCGAGAGATATTTTTAGCCAATTTCAGTTGTTTTCCTCTCAGTGCCATTGTCTGTTCACTGTTATTTCCTGTGTTCTACAAATTGCCTCTATTGGTTTTCGGTGTTCGTGTGTATAATACGCAGAAAAAAAGTATTAAATTTATGGCGTGTCTCCTGCCTGTCTCTTTCTAAAGTTTCTCGATAAATTTCTCCATGCTTAACAAAGATTATTTAATAAAAAGTTAAGAATTGTGTCCTTTTCTTCTTTTTTAAGTCCATTTATTCTTTCTTTGCTATTGATGGCAGCATTTTAAAGATGATGGAAAAGAATACTTGACCTAATTAACTTGAATTAGTGTCCAAAATCCAGCAGATATTTTGTGCTAAGTCATTTAATCCAATGAATACTTTATGGTGGAAACCAAGGCTAAAACACCCTTGATAAGGGTGTAAGATATCGGCTTTGTTAGGATTATTTTCAGTTAATGCATGTTAAAACCAGAAAATCCGTTGCAAATTATAATTATTTTAAAGGTTTTGTAATATCTAATCTAAAATCATAAATTTGAAAAGGGCCTTTAAAGTGATGAAACAAAAAAGATATCTTTAGCTTTACAAGTTATTAAGTAATTTAAAGTTAATTGATAATATTCTAATTATAAATTATTATATTCTAAAATGTAAGTATTTTATGCTTTAATTTAATGTGCGATCGTTATTGAAATACTCCTTTTTTATCTATGAATTAGGCTACTCAATGATTAAAAATTACTTTGGTTTTTTTTTTGACGAAACGATACCTTGTCTGACAGCTTACTTATGGCGGAATTATATTTGAAGCTTTTTTTTCACTTTTTTTGCAAATATTATTAAAATAAACCTACAAAATTTACAAAATTCTAATTTATACTGTCTGGAAAGTTGCAATTATCTTATATACAGGGTATTTTTTTTGCATCCTAGGGCATTTGTTATGGGGAAACCATAAATGATATCAGTTTGATTTTTTCACCATTACCAGTTTGGGCCAAATTCTAGGTCCCCTAAAATAGTCCCCACTTCCGGTTATACCGGAAGTAAATGTCAACTTGTTTTTTTAAATGGAATACCCCAATTTTTATTTAAGATTATGATTAAGAATCAAAATTAAACTAATATTTGCTTGAAAATTTTCTTTCTACCCCTAATTGTTTTTTTCCTATTAGGGTTTTTTCCAAAAATGTTCGGGGTAATGAGCGTTCATAAAAAAAATCATATCTCGAAAGATAATTCATAAAATTGGAAAATTCTTTGAATGTACAATTATTTAAACTTGTAGGTATGCACTCATTAAATTAATTTGTTTTTTAATACAGGGTGTTCAAAAAATGAAGCCAAAAATAGCAATAGAAAAACCGTTGAGGCAACTGAGTTGCCTCATTAAATTCATCTTGATCTTGCTCTGCATCAGATGGGGTGATATTGGAACTAGAAGATCGATGACTGTCTTTCCCTGTAGGAGATGGGGATAAGGCAAGGGTCATAGGAGGTAATACGGGAACAGTCCAAGCAGCTTTATATGCTGCCCTAGGTTTCATTTTCTTAAAATCATCATAATCTTTAATTATTAAAGTTTCAGCAGTTATGCCTTTTGGAAGGCCACAAGGAGCATACTGCATCATAGCCATAAACAAATTCTTATTTAAAGGATCTTTGTCCTTTTTATAAGAATCATATTGTTTAATAGTTTTTGAAACTATTGAATTTCGAAGTTCTTCATCGGATATGTTGCGTGTTACAATAATGCATGCTACAGCTGCTAGATAAGCCCTACTATTAGGAAAATATTGGCCCCTTGGTTGACAACTGGCGTTTAATCTATGCACGGTAGTCACAGTAGAAAGTCGTAACTCGTAATGTCTTGGCAATATCATCTATATCATTCTTTGAGAAAATAGACCCTGCTAATGGTGTTAATATGTATCGATTATTTCCTTCACGTTCTAAATACAGGGTGTTTCACGAGAGCGGGAGGGCATCGATATATGGAGAACTATAAAAGCGAATTTAATTTTTTCTTTTCCATTCTTAATTTAAGCAAATGCTTCATTCTTGGAAAATATTTTCCACTTTATGTTATTTCCGGTTATACCGGAAGTTGCCACTTACTTCATTTTTTTAAATGGAACACCCC